>WOVY01015861.1:0-14894 GCA_013436015.1 Rhipicephalus annulatus
AAACATCGTTGAATGTTATCGAGAAGAAGGTTGTCTCGCCACAGAGACACAGGCTGCGGATGCGATTAAAAAAGTAGATCTGTTTTCTTCTTAAGCCAGACGCATAAATAAATTATTTACGAGCAGCTTCATCCAGGCACTTCAAAGTCTCGCTTTCGAGGAGTATAGAATCAGGCGTTACAGGGCATTCAATTATGCTATCGTCAAAAATTTAGCTACGCCCCATTCACGGCGCAACAGTTCAACGTCTTAACTTGCCAGCTTCAACCACTCGTAGAATGACTCAGAAGTGAACAGGAGAGAGACGACAGGGAGGAAAGACAGGAGAACGAAAGGATGGCAACATGTGTCGCTGTTACCATGGCGACCTTAAAGCGGCTCTGCGACACTTTCTGAGCAGGGTCAGAAAACGCTGCCGATCGGTAGTACAGGCTCCTGAGAACACGCGCACAAAATATTATAGCGCAGCACACTGCCTGTATTTCACAATAGATTATCAAATTGGCTAAAGTTGCTGTCTCTTTCACTCGACAAATGACGGAAGACATTAAAAAACACACGTAGCAAGCCCGAACATGACATGCTAGGCCATTACAGTGATCGCCACTGCAGGCCATGACTTGTCCACGCGTGCGCGCGCGATCACACTGAACAAGCAGCCAAATAAAAAAAGGAGAAAAGCACTCTAGGCCATGAGGCACGCGTGACGTTTTTTTTTTTTTTTGCCGCTCCCATCTCTCCCTGCTTAGCTTCCAGCGCTTTCGTCGGGACGATAGAAGAGAGAACGCGATTGCAGCGTGCGACAAATCTTCGTAACTCCACTGCTACTGGACGATATCTTAAAGTTTTTGCGACGCTGAATTTGTGAGACAATAAGCTCTTTCAGTGAGTCCATTCCATAGTTACTTGAAAACAGTTTGTCAGGGCATATTTAACAGTAGGTGGGTCCATCATGAAGCTCCAGCACGAGGGCATGATATATATCAATGGCTGCCTGGACATATCGGTAATACCGGAAATCAATTAGCCGATGATGCAGCCAGCTCAGCTCATGAAGGAACCCGTGTAGTCCCGATTCCTCTATCAAGGAATGATGCAGCAAGACAACTTTACCTGCTGGCTCGAGATCTTACACGCACGTTCTGGTCGTCTACCAGCTTCCAAAGGTGTCAATTTTATGAACTGGATCCTTCGCTCAAGCTAAAGCTACCATCACAACTTTCCCGCTCCGATGCGACACTGTTATGCCGCCTTTGTTGGGTGTTGCATTTACAAAGGTGTACTCCTTTCGCATTGGTATGACAGACACTCCTACATGCGACTACTGCGGAGCTGAAGAGGCCATCGAACACGTCCTGTGCAGCTGCGCTTGCTACGACACACAGCGATGCCAGCTCCGGATGGTTTTGAATCAACTTGACCCCAGACCATTTTGTGTGCAGAAGATACTAGGACCTTGGGCATCTGCCTCAGTTGCGCAGAAAGCAACTAAAGCACTGCTACTTTACTTAAGTCGACAAACCTGAGCAACCGCCTGTAGACTGTGTGTGGTCCCCGAGTGTGCTCGTGATGTCTGTACGTTCTCATCTCTGTGCAACCCTCTTTTCTCCCCTTCATGCCTTCCCCAGTGCATGGTAGCAAACCGGATATGCGTTCTGGGTAACCTCCCTGCCTTTCTTTGCATCTTTATCTCTCTCTCTCTCTCTACGAATAGGAAGCGAAAAAAAACCGCGTCTGCCAGGGCGAATGCAAAAGAAAACAAAGAAAAAAAAACACCCGCGAAGCTTAATTGACTCCTTGCCTATTTAAATTAAAGCCTTGTCACAGTTTCGCCCCGTATACAGAATTAGGTTATTTCCTAAAGTTTATGTGTTTCTTTTCCTTTCTTTTTATCGATCGTTGTTTTCTGTATAGGCTGACTGGGCAGCTTGATCAGCCTGTTCATTACCGATAATTCCACAGTGGCTTGGCAACAACTGAAATCTAACGTGGTGCCCTTTCTCTGTTACATGGTGTAGCATTTCTGTTGTTTTAAATACCAACTGCTCATGTGGACCACGGCGTAGATTTGACAGAAATGGCTGCAGTGCCGCCTTGCAGTCGCCGAAGATTGTCTAGAGTTGCGTGCTTGGTCGTTTATAAAACGCAGCGCGAAGCGCTGCATGCTCTGCCTCCGTTGATGTGGTTGCATGAGCTGTCCTGAATTTTATGGTTGTGGTGTGCTTTGGAATAACGACCGCCGCTGTTGAGCTGTTTGACAGGACGGAGCCGTCGGTGTAGACGTGGGTGCAGTCTTGGTACTTCTCGTACAGCAGAAGTAAGGCGAGCTGCTTAGCTGCTTGAGGGCTGGCATTGAGAAACCTCGTTGTTGTGTTTTAATGCCTGTTATTGTCAGGCTGATGACTGGCTGTTTGAGGCACCGTGGAGGAACTGAAGGTCTCACCGTGAGCTAAAGCCAGTTGGTAGATAGTCACCATGTATGGTGGTTTTTGTACGTTAAACCCCACAAATCAATCAAGATAGTCACCATGTGCAGTTAATGGTCGAAAAAAAGAAAGTATCAGGCCTATCCGCCAGTAGAGTGACTAGGTGGTGATGGGGAATCCAGGGCACGTGCCTTACGTGTGTTCTCAGAGCTCCAATTTCAATATGGGTCTGCACGAGGTGGTCTTTGGCTAAAGCTATAGTCGCCACTGTTTAGGCACGCTGAAGGAGACCTAGACAGATTCGAAGCGCCTGTGTCTGAACGCGTTCTATCATGCGTCGACTTGTTTTGCTGGCCTTTGATAATGCAGGCAGACTGTATCGTAGAATGCCAAAGAAAAGCACCCTGTACAGTCGTAACATACCATTGGGTTGCATTCCCCAGGTCTTTCCAACGAAAAACTTGAAGAGAAGGCATGCGCCCGTCGATTGCTTTTTCAAATACAACACATGAGTCTCCATGATATGTCTCTGTCAATTATGACACCCAGAATTTCGTGAAATAGACAATATGGTATATTTTGACCATTATTTACACACTTTAAATTCGTCATGGATTTGCGCGTTAAATCTAGAAGATCGCCCTTTCGGAGTGAGTTTCTAGGCCTCGATCACGGAGGTACAAAGCAATTGCAGAAGAGCAGCTCTCTGAATTTTCGCTCGTAACTGCAGGCGAGTTACCGCAGATGTCCAGATGCAGATGTCATCTGCGTATGTTGATAGACAAATATTGTTTGGTAAGTGTGTATGGAGAGCGATCAGTGTTTGATTGGATAGCACGGGGCTCAGTACCCACCCTGAGGGACGCCACGACAACTGAAATGTGCAGAGTTGTTCCCCGCCTTCACACTTACAGATAAGGATCCCCATTTGGAGATAAATGCGTATCCACGTAAGCATTTTCCACTTAACCTAAACCTTTCTAATCCCACTCCTTTTGTTGCACGCGTGGGGATTGATTTCTTTTTACTGCGTTAACATGAACTCGAAACGTCCGGCAGTCTCCGGTGCTACTGAACTATGCGGGGCACAATGCTGGTGCAGTACTGTATGTGCGTTCATGGCAAATCAGGTCAAGGAATGCTGCCTGCCAACGGCTGACATGCCTCCCCAAGCTTACGAAACAAGTAAACAAAACAGACTAAAACTGCCGCGCAAGTGATTCTTAGCGCGGTCCTACAATCCTATAAATGAATCTTCCCTTTCGCAATAAGCGGAGTTGCTCCCATTGAGAACGCATATCCTGGTATGAACAGCACAGGGGACTTCAATGTCCTAATGCGGCAAGATCATCTTAATCGCCTTTTCTAATTACAAAATCTTCGCAATTTTCAACATTCATGATTGCGAATTCCATTAGGGAAAGAAAAAATAGCTTGAAAGAACGCCGTGCTAATGGATAAACGTCGAAAATCATTCTATGTGTTCGGGAATTTTTAATCGTTCGCGAATTACACTCGTTGACACAATATATTCCACTCTGTTCCTTTTAATTTCCCTGCTTAACAAATTAGTTCCTATATGCTAAGCATCTAAGAAAGCGTGCACCGCAGGGAGGCAAAAAAAATTATTATACGATTTCTTGGCGCTCAAATCCGCAGGCGCAAGCAAGCGGAAAGTTAGACAATGCTTTTAGGGGCTTCTTAAGTCAAGTTGTAGGATTAAGTATTTGGTGTACTTATGTACTTAAGCATACTTGAGTAGCAGTGCTACTGCCGAGCCTGCTTTCGGTCCCGGACTAGATTATGCCCGGCCTTAATTGCACTTGACAGCCACTAAGCGGCAAATCCTTCGGAACACATTTACAGAAAAGACGTCTGTTCACGTACCTACACATCAAAAAAAGGTGCCAGATGTTGAGTCCAAAAAAGGTACTACCGAAAAGAAACACAACTCGATATACAAAAAATACCACACCTGAGCTAAGATTAAAACAAAGAAACAAGAAGTTTCGATTTACCTCGCATACAAAGAAACAGCATTGATTAAGGTATAAAAAATAAGAACAAAGAAAAAGAAACAACGAATGACACGTTGTTCTTGATTACACTTTCAGCGGACGAACGCGAACAGAGCTCATTTCAATTTTCAAAAATTCACATTGCTGCAGTGCTGAGAGTAAACTGAAGTGTTTTCCTAGAATCAGTGGAAACTTACCCAGCAGTAAACGATAACACCATCCTTTGCCTTCACACGAACTTTTAGCTTAAACTCAACATACATGCATACAGATATAGCTCGTATCGATGAATTCCTTCACCATTGGTTCGAAGCCGCTACCTCTCATTCCCGTGGCAGGTGGGAACCGACGGTGTGGTGTGTATACAGAATGATAGGAATGGGATTCAAGGCTTACCTATGCTCGAGAGCCGCTTTCGAAGCAGCGTGATTTCTGAAGCTTCTTAGAGGCACCAACACTGGAGCTTCTGGAGTCACAGAGGGAGAGTTCACTTCATCTCCCATCTTCCTCGCTGCTTTCATTTTCTTTTCATTTTTGAACCAGAGATCTTCACATTGTTGGAAGAAACTTGCCTTAAGCTCTTAGCCTTAAACCTGTAATAGAGTGAGCCATCCCGTTGTTATAGTCTCGGAACACAGATGCAGACAAGAATAAAAAAATAAGAAGACAGCTATAGTTAGTAAGCTGAAAGAGCGTGGAAATGCAGAAAACAAAATAAGGTTATCTATGCAATGAGTACAAAGTGTGCAAGAAGTTGAGAACGAAATTAGGTCATTATGTAGTTTCGGTGGTCAACCGGACTGGCTAAACGACAATGACGCTCCCGAGCTTGAGTGTAAGCGCACTTTCTATTTTACTTTTTAATCGATTCCTCTTTTCCTTCTCCAGTTTAACATTTTATCTCTCTGACCCCTTCCTCCTCACAGGGTAGCAAACCGGAAATGTTTCTCTAGTTAAGTTCCTTGCCTGTCGCTTAGCTTTCTCTCTTTATCTCTAACTGCAAATGGCTCGCATGTGTAGAATGCTAACATGTATTTGATCACTTACGGACAGTTTTAGACCGCAATCACAATTTTGACAAACAGGCAAAGTAATTCTATTCGTTTGAAACAGTGTTTTTTCTTGCGGTCACTAGAAAATTATTTATTGCCTTTAAATATTCTTCGAAAGTGTTCAGATGGAATAGGTATACTGCAAGTTGGTTTCACTCCTGGAGGCGCAACTGTGAAACACACTCCTGCCCGTCATATGCACGCACTGAATACTGTAATTATCATGATTAACAAAATCATAGTAGAGAACACATGGATTGGAAAAGCGTAGATGTCAACAAGATGTCCGCACCACAGGCTACGCTACATTCGGCGCAAAAAAGAGCAGTGAAAGAAAGTAACTAAACTCCACGCATAAGCAGGAGTGCAGCAGCATGGAAAACTTCATGACCGCTTACCGACGGTCTATAAAATGTGCACGACTGTATCCCTTTCAGTCACGCGTTATGATGCACTGTCAAAAACGCGTCGAATTCGCGTGGAATAATTCAAAAGCACCCAGAATTACATTCAAAGTAAGAAAATGAAAAAAAATCGTTAGTTTGTATGAGTTTTCCTAATTAAAATAATGAGTTTTTAAATAATCATTTGATTATTCCAGCAGCTGTCAGCTCCCCTATTGTGAATAAACAAATCCACTTTTAGTGCCAAAAAACATGCACGATTCATTTTGTTTGTTGTACTTGTTTCGAGCGAAGAAAAAATACTTTTCATGTTGGTCCTGGAACGCGTCACATCAAACAACCGTCGAACCTGTTAGGGTATTCTGCAAAGGGATCCTCTTGAGCAATACATGGCATAATGAAGATAATGATTGTCAGTTGTCCACTCATGAGGCCTCCATAAATGTGCGCACTACGTTGAAAGCCATTTGATGAAACACATGGTGCGTGACGTACCGTTGAATTTTTGTACACACCGTGACTGAAAGGGTTAAAAACGGTAAATGGTGGTCCCTATCGTAAAACGCAAGAAACACTGCACTATAGTGTACAAATAACGTCTCACCAACATGACTACGCTCAGCCCTGTTTTCTACATGCTGCTATAAACTAGCTGGTGGACCGTTTTGTGCGTCAAATACTTGTGCAATGCCTAAAAAGCTAAATTGGAACAACGGTAAGTTAAATGAGTCAAGCTAGTGAATTCACATTGACAAATAATGAACAAAGACATTATCTGTGGTTAAGATCAAACAAAAGGCGAAAAAAGTAAGAAGGAGGAAAGAAATCAAAGTATGAAGCTTCATGAGAGAATGAAGAAACGCGTGTCATTTTTCTTGGGCAGTGTTTCCTGTCAGTTTTTAAGTAACAGCCCGCCACCAGATAATTACAGCCGCGTCATAGACGCTCTTTTTCAGTGAGCAATACATGCGCGCTCATCGACAGCTGGGTAGTGCAAATGACAAAAGCATTGCTGAAGTAGGTTTTCAAAATAGCAGGCCATACGACGAACAATAACACATCAGAAATCGTGTCGATATAACGCCATCCCTGAAAAGCTTTCAAAAATGGAGACGAAGAGTATGTGAGAAAGCACTGCTACCGATGACTGGTTGATTAAAGCTATTTGTGCTTGTAGGCTGAAGCGGATTTTGTGAAGGCCGGTTTGCACTGCTTTTGCACAGGACATTTCCTTCTCTTTTTCTCATAAAAGCACTCATCCCTAATTGAAATCTCTAATGTAGACCTCTCTGTTTAACATTCAAATGTATTGCGGAATAAAAACTGATTAAACAGTAAGGCTAATCTTTAGAGGCCAACTAGACTGAGGAAGCACTTCTCGAACATTTCAGTTTAGCCGAGAGTGCTGAAGCGACAAAAATAAAACCATGATTCACATTTGCATACGTTTAAAGAAATGCTTCAAGCTTTTCCACTCACGGAAAGCAGCATGTTCTTGAATTTAACTGCAAAGGCCCATAACATGCACACTGAGCACCTTCCTTCCTCCTGCCCTTCTCTCTTCCCGCTTACCCGACAACTCGCTACCTCTACAGAATTTTGTTGGTGTCGTGTACGTGAACCAGTCTCATCATCTGGGGAACGTTGAGCACAACCCGAGAAAGATGAACCCACTCTTGACATTTTTTGCGCAAACTTGTTCTTAGCGTCCCTGGGAGCCATTACAAGCTGAAAGGGTGACGTAACAGGATTACTCGGCCTCTGCCTGACCACGCCATCGGCAAGTGATTTCTCCCGGTCAGCCACGCGCGGGCTGCACCACGATGCGACAGGAGAGACGTCGTTTGCAGGCAAGACATCAAATTAAACTTTTTGCAAAGAAAACAGCAAGAAGTAACGTAAGAGCCATCGAGTCATGTTGGACAGATAAGTGCAGTAAAAAGTAGGCTCTCGTACATCACGATCTTGACAAGCGATTTAAATCAGAATATCAGTGCATTGAGCTTCTCCCCGGGAGGCGACTGCTCAAGGGGTTGCTAATTTTACATGTTTACAGTTCCCCGAAACGTTCGAAGGACCGCTTTTATGCCCTTATTTCAAAGGCTATGAGTCTCGCGAACCGCGGGAAGATCCCGCTTTTGGTGTCTGGAGATTTTAACGCGCCACACACTGCGTGGGGGTATCCAAAAACTACAACGAAGGGTGACTCACTTTACAAGAGCACGCATGACTTGGGCATGATTATGCTGACTGACCCCCGTTATCCGTCGCGAATAGGAAATTCAGCTTGTAGGGACACTACGCCTGATTTGACTTTTACAAATTTTCAGGATCACTGCGAGTGGACTAATTTATATGAACACTTAGGTAGCGACCATTATATACTAGAAACTACGCTGTCGGCAACTGTCACAGCTAGCAGGAAACACACTATAGTAGACTGGGATCTTTTCCGCGATATTCGTAAAGATGGGGGCTGCTGGGAAAATCTTGCGGATTGGAAACAGAACTTATCTAGCGACGTTAAGAGGGCCACAAAGGTCATCGAGACGCCGCCAGAGATTGGAACCATGGATAGCAAACTTGCCCACCTCTTCGAGGCCAGAAATGGCCTTAGGGAGCGCTGGAAACTGAACAAGCTCAATCGGCGGTTTAAGGCGAAGGATTGCTGAAATTAACAGGGAGATCGAGACCTACTCCATGCAGCTTGAGAGAGCGCGATGGGAGGAGACATGCAACATGGTAGATGGACAAATGCGTGTTGGGGGGAAATGGAACTTGCTTAAACATCTGATGGGGCCCGAAAAAAGCAAGGGTAGTCAGTGCCGGGTGGTCGACCGCATAGTCAGCGCGGCTCTCAGAGACAACTCAGAAAAGGAGGTTTGCGATATGCTTGCAAGCAAATATTTGCCGCTTAGAGGGATGGATCCCACCCTTTCCAAGCCCCCCCTCTATAGTGGGCGGATGCAATCCAAGCTTGATGAGAATATCACGACAGCTGAAGTTCGGATGGCGCTAATGGATCTCAATGGCAGGTCGGCACCCGGGGCTGACCAGATCACTAACAAGACTTTGAGGAACCTTGATGACGCCTCAATTGACTTTCTCACCGACCTTTTTAACAAACACTGGGCTGATGGCACGTTTCCCCGAGGAATGGAGACATGCGGAGGTGATCCTCATCCCTAAGCCGGGCAAAAAGCCCAGCCTTGACAGCCTCCGCCCCATCTCACTTACATCTTGTGTTGGAAAGGTCTATGAGCATGTTCTGAATAATAGGTTCTGTGCATTTATCGAGGATGAGGGTCTCCTCCCTCCGAATATGGTGGGTTTCCGTCCACACCTCTCAACGCAGGATGTGATGCTTCTCCTTAAATCTCACATCATTGACGACAGCACTCGCGATGCCAGGGCCATACTTGGTCTCGATCTGGCTAAGGCGTTTGATCACATATCTCATGCCCACATATTGGAATCCATAAATGACATGAACCTGGGTGCGCGATTTTATAATTTTGCCGCTGCTTTTCTCAGTGACCGAACGGCTACTCTTAAGTTGGGGGAGCTGAAGTCAGAACGGTACGAATTAGGTTCACGTGGAACCCCTCAGGGGGCAGTCGTCTCCCCGCTTCTTTTCAATATTGGCATGACTCGCCTTGCTCGCGAACTGGACGAACTCGAGGGGTTGGAAAGTGCGCTCTACGCGGATGATATCACGGTGTGGGTCCGAGGCGGTGCCATAGGGCGCCTTGAGGACAGATTGCAGGAGGCGGTCAACACGGTTGAAAGAAACATCAGTCGTATGTCTTTAAAGCTTTCAAGTAGTAAATCTGAGCTATTAATATACAGGCCCACCAGACAAGGACGGCGACCTAAGGACTGGGTCCCCCCTGAGCAGGTGGATGTGACATTATTGACTGCTAGTGGGGCTAGAATTCCCAAGGTTAGCTGTATCAGGATATTAGGCATGCTCATTTCAGCGGATGGACGTAACACGGAAACTTTACGTAGATTAGAGCAACATACTGCGGCTACGCTTCGCCTCATTATTAGAGTTTCTAACAGGAAAGGAGGCATGAAGGAGGACAATCTTCTTCGCCTCTTTCATGCCTTCCTCATGAGTCACGTTCATTATGTTGCGTCTATGCATCACTGGCTCGCTGCAGAAAGGGAGAAGCTCAATGTACTGATCCGTAAAACTGTTAAAAGGGCACTCGGCCTTCCAATCCGAACTAGCACGGAGGGGCTGTTAGCATTAGGAATTCACAACACGTTGGATGAAATTATAGAGGCTCAACGCACGGCGCAGATCTCTCGCCTCTCGGTCACCCGGGCGGGTCGGGAGATTTTGGCACGTGCCGGAATTTCTACAGTACTCCAGGAAGAGCGGATGACTTCTCTTGACTCCGCCGTTAGACAGGCACTCGTAGTTTATCCTATTCCTAGGAATATGCACCCTCAATTTAACGTCGCAAGGAGAAGGGCTAGAGCCAAGAAAATTTTGGAGCAGGTGCACTCGAAGTCGGGATCGTCGACCTTCACGGACGCTGCGCGTGCGGATAGGAATCGTTATGTGGCCGTTGCGGTCTCTGAGCGAGGTACAGTAATGTCGGCATGCTCTGTCAAGGCAACCTCCCCAGCAATAGCTGAACAGGTATCCATCGCACTAGGGCTTTTGGATTCATCCCGTGTTCAGATCTACTCTGATTCCCGTTCGGCGGTTAGAGCCTTTGCCTCTGGCAGGGTCTCCCCACCTGCTGCTAGAATTCTCAGAGGTAGGACCATCACTCCACACGAGATCATTTGGTTCCCGGCCCATATGGGCTCCACGATCAGCGGCATCACCAACTCCAGCGAATTGGCCCACGCCCGGGCGCGAGGACTTGCCTTCCGCGCGGGGCTTCACGGCCCTGGCACGTTGGACCGCTCCGCCCCGCCCGGGGCCGATCCTCTGGATGGGGGTGCGGCTGATCGAGGGTCGCGGGACGTTCTAGCGACATTTAACGAAGTCACTTCACATTATCGTTTGAGTCGTAGGGTCTTTCCTCCACCCCATTCGCATCTTACCAGAGGACAAGAAGTCACGCTCAGACTACTACAGACAGGGGTTTACCCCTGCCCAGCTAATGTATCTATTTATATGGATATATCTCCTGACTGCCCGGACTGTGGGTGTGTGTGTACATTTGAGCACATGATGTGGGACTGCCCCCACATACCCAAGGAACTCAAGGCGCAAATCATCCCAAGACAAGGGTTTTATTCCGCCATCAAAAGTACGGATCGTCACCGTCAGCTTCGGGCAATCCAAGGGGCCCACGATGCCGCAGGCAGGTACTCCCTGCCTGTTCCAACGTGGGAGCGGCCCGCAGGGGCGTCGGGGTAAAACCCGACTCTCCTCCCTCGGTGTACAATAAAGTTATCTATCTATCTATCTATCTTGACATTTTTTGCGCAAACTTGTTCTTAGCGTCCCTGGGAGCCATTACAAGCTGAAAGGGTGACGTAACAGGATTACTCGGCCTCTGCCTGACCACGCCATCGGGAAGTGATTTCTCCCGGTCAGCCACGCGCGGGCTGCACCACGATGCGACAGGAGAGACGTCGTTCGCAGGCAAGACATCAAATTAAACTTTTTGCAAAGAAAACAGCAAGAAGTAACGTAAGAGCCATCGAGTCATGTTGGACAGATAAGTGCAGTAAAAAGTAGGCTGAAAGTCGAGCGACATGAGAGGCATGAAAGAAACGAAAATATAGAAGTGATCATTTACATCTCGAAATAAAGTTGGGGACGTCTTGCTGCGGAAAATGACGATGCTTGATCATTGCCAGGATAAAAAAAAAGCGAAAGTTGGTGGTGTGGAAAAAGGAAGTCAAGCCGACAGCTCCATCCAGCTAAGCGGAGCTCGGCGCATTTTGCTGAAGTTGGCAGCAGCGGATGCTTGCGGCGGAGTGCATGAATGCGTCTACTCGTGATGAACGGTGATCAGGATGCCTCGCTTACACCAACAGTGCAATTGTGGTCATAAGAGTGGTTATAACCTTTTTGGAAGCAACTGGACTATATGCGCGGCTATAGAATTTGTCTCATCTAGAAATAATACTACATACACACTTCTCTATCTCACCATCGTCACCCATTCATCTTTCTTTTCCCCTTTCTCTCCCCCAGTGTAGAGTAGCAGGCTTGAGCAAGCTATCGCTCAGACCGACCTCTCTGCCTTTCTGCAAATAAACCTACCTCTCTCTCTTTCTCTTGACCACGTTACTCGTGTAAGAGACGGCTTGACCGATGCTACCAGCACAGTGAATTGGAACGTAAATAAAGGCGCACGTAATGCCCTCATGGCAGAGAGGAGGGCAGCAGTGGTGTTATGTCGCCTTGCGTGTAAGTACATGCGCGGTGCAATTTAGTCAGAAGTACCTGCTGCTCTGATTACATCTCTAATAAGTGTTCTTTTCTACGACTTATTGCCTCATCAATCCTGGCTGGTTACCTGCACGGACTCCCTCCCTAGTAGCTTGCATGTATATGAACGCATGCACAGGGGAGAGAGCCAGGGTGGGAATTCATGACTCGTGCTGCAATTAACAGAGTGAGGATTTCTGAGAGATTATTCTCCGTTTTTAATACTCTGAGCTGTGGCTGGCTGTTTGAGTATCGAAAGCCAATTGGTTTACTCGCCCTGCGAGCACTGGTTTACGTAAAATGAAGAATGGGGCTGCAGAAGAGAACTGATTAATCTGTTGTCAGAGGTTAAAGAGAGAGAGGAGAGAGAGGGCGAGGGTGTATTTATGGCATTACTAGCTAGCTTCATTACTTGTTTTGCACTTGGTTGATACATGTTCACGTTGACTGAGGCAAATGCGAAAACACCAGGAAGCAAGCAACCATGAAGAAATCGATACGCATTGAAGGAAGCGGTAGGCCTCTTGTCAAGGGATGATACGCTGTCTTTTGTTGTGAGGTGAGGTTATTCTGACAAGCCGGTACTAATGATCACTAATGAGAAAACACGGTAAATGTTTTCAGACGTGCCCCCTATAGTCAGTGTACCACGTCGAAACGTGTATCAAGCCTAGTCCGATCACATTTGTGATTCTTTAACAGCACCGATAATCTGTCACAGGACGCATTGTTTTATTATATGCTGCTTTTTTGAGGGCGAGCCTGTTGTAGGGTGGCATAGTTTGCGTGGTGTCACCAGAAAAACATCATGAACTGGCACGCGTTCTCCTCGTCCCTTTCTTCATCGTTGCCATCTCCATCTTATGCGTCGCGTCCGAAATACATGCAGCAATATACCTCTCCCTGATTGTAAATAGTGTAACGTCACTGCGGGCACCCCCGCCCACCATACCCTCTCTCAGAGCAGGTGCAGGTTGGCAAGAAATTTCTGCCGGTGGTGTCTTTCTGCACAGCAGAGCTGCGTGTCTGCATTCCTTCGATAGAAATTTCTACATCGCTATGTCCTAAAGTTACAGCTTTTAAAAAAAGAGGGTCACGGAAGGTTCACTGTTCAATGTGTGGAAATTTGCTAGTCGTAGGGTGGATGATGGAGAAACTTTATTTAGAGTACTGGGAGACGCGACTAGCACGCAGTGGGTATTACCCAAAACGGCCAGCCATAAAAAAAATGATCTTTTTCGAGAGCGAATGTTGAATGTACACAGTGACAGGCACTTGGAGAAATATTTGCAATGGCATGAAAGTAAACTTATTGAATTTCTATCGTGGCATGTTCAATGCAGTTTTAAAAGAAGTACAACATTGGTGGCAGCATGGCTTTGAGCTGCTGTGTGCGACCACACGAATAAGATTCTCACTCCATTCGCCAAAGTCTGATCGGAGATAAATGAACAAAATAAGAAATATTCTTGCCATGCATTAGGCTGAGGTTAATGTATTCTCGTAAAATTAAAGGGAAATGCTGCTGCTGCGTTTATAACCCAGTGAAAATTCATGTGATGTAAAACCCAAAAACTTAATAATATTGAACGAAGATGCGCAAGCCTACGGGGCGCGGAAGAAGAAGAGTAGTGGAGCGACACCTGGACTTGTGGGTTAGGTGGA
This sequence comes from Rhipicephalus annulatus, assembly GCA_013436015.1. Taxonomy (NCBI): domain Eukaryota; kingdom Metazoa; phylum Arthropoda; class Arachnida; order Ixodida; family Ixodidae; genus Rhipicephalus; species Rhipicephalus annulatus. The sequence goes on from WOVY01015861.1 coordinate 13,975, forward strand.
AGCGTTCTAGGCCTATCTCAGAAGTACGCTGCTATTTCACAACGCCATTTCACCTCATCTGTAAATAAACACAAGTCACTCGTAACAGCTTGGTGGAGGTGCTGGGTACATCGATCCGGACGACCAACCTTCTACCGATTTTGCGACGGAGCAGACGCTTGGCAGGCTTGCCACCACAGCTACCAGACATGGAGGACGCGGGAGCAGGCCCATAACAACCTCGTTGCTCATGAGCAACACGCTCACCCGCCAGGACAAATTGCTGCGGCATGCCGGAACGTCATCCGAGGGCCTTTTCGGGGCAGCTGGATGACCATGTTGATGACTGGCTCAAGCACTACCAAAGAGTGAGTCGCAGCAACCGCTGAGCACTGCTAAGCAGCGCTCGAGAACGTGGTGTTTTTTCTCGTCGGCACCGCGTCTCTTTGGTTCGACAACCATGAGAGTGCATGACCACATGGGACATTTTCGTGACGAGCTGAAGAGGTGTTTTGGTGACTCAACAGCTATGGTCAAGCAGGCGGAGCAAACGCTTTCACGCAGAGCTCATTACCTGGCGAAACATGCACCACCTACATCGAGGCCGTCTTGAAGCTTTGCGGAATCGTGAGTTCGACCATGTGTGACGAAGATAAGGTAGGTCATTTGCTCAAGGAATCGCGGAAGACGTGTACATTTCCTTATCACTAAGGAGACTTACGCACACCTTCCGACCTAAGGAGGCACTGCCGAGCGTTTGAAGCGCTAAAGAGGAGGAGATCCTACCAAAATTTGGACGTCTTGAGAATGTGCCCATGACTGCAGTGTCAACCTTCCATCGCAGGACGACTCTCTCTCTTATAAGACGAGTGGTTAAGGAAGAACTTGTTCAACTGCGAGCTGTGGACACCGCTGGTGTCTGCCATCAGTGTGCATTCGAC
>WOVY01015862.1:0-15837 GCA_013436015.1 Rhipicephalus annulatus
GGCAAATTTTGTTGTTAGGGTTCTGCTGACATGAGCCGCAGTGAACCCACCGCATTATATATATATTGTATGATTGGTGTGTCAAGTGACCACTTAAATATTGCGATCTGCATCAAAAACGAGTGCTTTGTCTTCAGCGCAACTTTGGCATGCTCACTTTTTGCTTAACACTTAAATCTAAACCCCGTCGCACATTGAAGCTGTCAATCATTATCAGCATGACTACGCCCACTGCATGGCAAGGGCATTTCCATGATCTGCCAATCAAACCGATGTTGTGCTGTTCGTTGCCATGTTACACTTGTAAACTTTTTAACCTCATCGACCCAACTAACTTTCTGTCTCCCCTTCGGGCGTTTGCCTTCTCTTGAATCCAGTCAGTTACCCTTCATGACCAATGGTTACCCCGCCTGCGTGCAATGTACGCGGCCATGTTCATTTCTTCGTCTAGATTACAACAATGATATGCTGAACCCTGATTTGTTCTCTGACCCACTGTGCTCTCTTCTTGTCTTTTAAAGGTACACCTATCATTTTTCTTTTCATTCGCTCACTGCGTCATCCTCAATTTAGGCTCAACTCTATTTGTAAAACTGCAGGTTTCTGCTCTTTTGGAAAATACTGGCAAGATGCAGTTGTTATATACCTTCCTCTTGAAGGTTAGTGGGAAATACCATTTGAGATTAGGGAATGCTTGCTGTATGTTATCGACCCCATCTTTATTCATCTAGTTACTTCACTTTCACGGTGCGGCTTTGCGGTTACTACCTGTTTTAGGTCGGCATACTCTTTTACAGCTTCCAGCGTCTCTCCGCCTATCGCAAACTGCTGCTTTCTGCCGAGACTTTAGCACAATTCCTTAGTTTTGTGCACATTCATTTTCAGGCCTACTTTTCTGCTCTCAATGTACAGTTTGTTAATCGTGAGCTGTAAGTCATCTCCTGAGTTACTTATCGAGGCAATGTCATCAGTGAATCGCAGCTTACTAAGATACTTTCCATTCACACCTAATCCTCACTCGTTCCAAGCTAAGGTCCTGAAAACCTTCCATAAACACGAAATGAATAGCACTTGAGAGATTGTATCTCCCTGCCCTACACCCTTTTTTTATTGGGATTCTGCCGCTTTCTCTATGGTGACTGTGCATCCGCTGTAGATTTCTTTCAGTGTGTGTATGTAGCGTTCTTAAATGCCCCAATTCGGTAGTGCCTGCATTACTGCTAATATCTTGACTGGGTCAAACACTTTCGCGTACCCTATGAAGGCTATGTATAGGTATTGATTGTATGGGAATGTTTTGTTCGATATGTTCGTGACACGTGATAACGTTAACAATATTGTACATTCCACAGTTCAGTTAAGTGCGGCGTATTTCGGTCAGTGCATCTTCTTTTCATGCTCTAGCAGTAATCTATTTTGGGCAAGAAATACCGGTTATGGTCTTGTTGATTTCTCCCACTGCCATAATACAAATTATTTATAAAGAGATCACATCTCATAGATTATTAATAAGACTAGAGCAGTGGAGGGCCTTGACACTTTGATCATGCACTACCATATTGCGATTTTCAACTGCAACTCAAAGACCTCTGCTTGGCATATTATTGCTTATTAAAATCTATTGTTGCAACCTGTGTCTGTGTAAAGGTTTGGTTATGAAAACTGGCACAGACCATCGACAACAGCTGGTCCATCAGTTTTTAAAAATCACCTAAACGGTACTCCATTCCTACTGATTTTAGCTCACCATAATAGTATTTGTGTAAAATATGTGGTCAATAAGTACGAAAAAACAGCTTCGGCAGTTCAAGCAAGGTATTTGCAGTTAAACAAAAGCTGAAAACGCTTGATCACAGCATCATCGGGAGTCTGTCCCCATGTGCAGATTTTTTGTACTTGCATAGGTTTTTGTGTTTTGCAGGCTCATGCTCCGCAGAGCAGAAGGAACCTATGTTGCTCTCGTATAAAAGCTTATTAAAAGTATTTGATTTACCTCATGCTCAACAAAGGTGTCATAGAACCATGAAGCAGTCCGTGGGCCTCCCCTGTAGACCTTGTGAAGAGACAGGACGTACCTGGAGCTTCTGCGTTGGGTATCACCACCTCAGCAACATCACGCGAAAAGACGTATACCCATTACCACGCATCGACGACGCGTTGGACTGCCTGCAAGGCGCTACAAACTTCTAGTCTATTGATCTTCAGTCTGGCTACTGGCAGATTTCTGTCGATGAGATGAACCTCGAGAAGACGGCCTTCACTACACTGGATGGTTTATACCAGTTCAAGGTGATGCCTTTTGGACTATGTAATGCTCCTGCCACATTCGAACGAATGGTGGACTCTCTGTTGCATGGTTATTAGTGGTTTACTTGTCTCTGTTACCTAGACGATGTGATAGTTTTTTCATCTACTTTCGATAGCCACCTGACCTGTCTCGCTGCAATTCTCGCAGTCTTCAGAACAGCAGGGCTAGCACTAAACTCCAGGAAATGTCAATTTGGCCACCGTCAGATTACCATTCTGGGCCATCTTGCAAACGCCGATGGCGTCCAACCGGATCTCGAAAAGATCCGCGCCCTCCGTAGCTTTGCGGTGCCCTGTTCTACATCTGACGTCTCGAGCTTCATTGGCTTACGTGCCTATTTTTGTCGTTTTGTGAAAAACTTCGCCGACGTTGCCAGGCCACTCACATATTTGCTGAGGAAGGATATTACATTCTCATAGGGCCCTGAGCAGGCTCAAGCGTTAACCGCTTTCATAGGCTGCTTAACTATGCCCCTATACTTGCCCACTTTAATCCTTCTGCTGCCACAGAGGTTCGTACCAACGCCAGTGGCCACGGTATCGGCACAGTTTTCGCTCAGTGGCCCCGCGGCAGACAGTGCATGATAGCTTACGCCAGTCGCCTGCTTTCTCCTCCTAGAGGAATTATTCCATCACCCAGAGAGAGTGTTTAGCTTTAGTTTTAGGCCGTCAAAAGTTCCGGCCATATTTATATGGCCGCATGTTTTTCCGTCAATACGTACCACCATGCCATGTGCTAGCTGACTTCTCTGAAATGCCTGACTGGACGTCTGGGTCGCTAGGCTCTGAGACATCAGAAATTTTCGTTCAGCGTCTGCTACAAGTCTGGCCGTTTTGCACAAGTACGCAGACTGTCTTTCTCGTCATCCGGTGGACCATCCTGATCCTGTTGCGACTGAACTCAAGAACAGCATAATGGCGTTAACTGACATCAGCGATATGGGAATTGAACAACAACGGGTGACGGGATGGGTCAGTGCGCACCATCATCGACGCCATCTAGTCTGACAGCCATGACGCTGAATCTTGTATGTTCGTGCTGCATGACAATGTTCTCTACCACCGCAACATCACCACTGAAGGCCCTGAACTTCTGCTTGTCACTCCCCGCTCATCTACAACCTGCCATACTTGAACAACTTCACTGCGTACCGACAGCGGGACACTTTGGTGTTTCCTACACATACGACCGCATGCGACGTCGGTTCTTCTGGCCAGGACTGTAATGCAAGCGTGCGTCGATATGTCTCCACTTGCGACCTCTGTCAGAGCCGGAAAAGACCGTCTTTGCTGGCAGCTGGATATCTTCACCTAATCGAAGTCCCGTCTGCGCTATTTCATCGAGTGGGACTCAAACTTCTTGGCTCTTGTCCGACGACGACACTGGGAATTAAATGAATTGCCGTCGCCACAAATTATGCGACCCGTTACACGATAACGAAGGCCATGCGAACCAGTTGTGCCACTGACGTCACGAAGTTTCTTCTTCATGACGTCATCTTACACCACGGTGCACCCGACAGCTGCTTACGGATCACGGCCGCTTTTTCTTGTCCAAATTTGTCGGCGACCTCCTTCTATTCTGTGCTACAGCACATAAGCTATCTACCCCCTACCACCCACAAACCAATGGCCTAACTGAACGCCTTAACCGTACGCTCACAAAGATGTTTTCGATGTTCGTCTCCGAAGACCATCGTGACTAGGACACCACGTTGGCCTATGTAACTTTCCCGTATAATTCCTCTCAACGTGTGACGCCACGGGATTCTCACCTTTTTATTTATTTATTTATTTATTTCAGAAGTGCTGCCAGCCTCAGACATAAGGCCTTAGGCAGGGTGGTGACACAAAAAAGGAAACAAATAGGAAGATAAAACAGGAAAGGAAACACGTCACGTAGAGCTACACCATGAAGAACTAGTGCGTCAAAGTAAAACGCCACTACTTACACAATTGCAGTGGTTTACGCGTACATGCACAGAAAAAACTATGATGACAAAACATCTGCTCACACAGAACTAAGAAACAAATATCACATAACGATTCAAAAATTGGCAACATTCAAAAATACAACGCATTGATATGAAAAAGTGATAAAGTGGAACATAAATGGAAGCCTGTTTGGGATGCGCAGTGGAAAAATAGAGGGCGAACCACAAAGAAAGATCAAAGTCAAGTGGGTTGCTGGTGTTTAAGTTTTCCCATGAATGCCTGAACGGTCTCGCAGTTCACCAGATCGGCAGAAAGAGCATTCCAATTAGTGACAGTGCTCGGAAAAAGTGTTTTTAAAGGCTTTTGTTTGACAGGAGTATTCCTTCAGTTTTTTGGATGCTTGGAACGAGTTGATCGGCGGTGAACCGTTTATGTACGCGTGCTTTTCTATGCGTAGCTTTTCGTGGTAAAGTAGAATTATGTACTTCAATCGATCGTGTTGCCGTCTTGCCTGCAATGTATCCAAGTCAGCTTTTGTTAACAGTTCACTGGGTCACGTCAGAGCGCTGTAGCGACTATATAATAATTGGATTGCTTTTCTTTAATCATTTGAAGTGTTTTAATATTTACTTGGCTATTAGGGTGCCAAACCACAGATGAATACTCATGGATCGGACGGATAAAAGTTTTTTACGCAATTAGTTTTGATTTTGGGGTAGATTTGCGCAAAGAACGTCTTATATATGCTAGTTTCTGTAACGCTTTCTTTCAATGTAGGCAACATGCTCGTTCCACGTAAAATCTGCACTTAATACAATTCTCAAATATTTATAGTTTTAACAACGATAGTTTTTGATCATTGATGGAATATGAGAGTTTCAAAGAAAGCAGCTTGCGTGTAAAAGTCATAACTACCGTTTTCTTTTTATTATCCTTCATTTGCCACACTGCACACAAGAAGGTATTTTTCTAAACGCTGCAAATAAAAGAACCTGGTCGTCTGCACTACGTATTTAACTGATAAAGAATGCAATCATCTGCAAATAACTTAATAGAAAACTGGGGTATCATTGGCAATGTCGTCTGTAAAAATTAAAAAAAGAAGTGGCCAAAGCACAGAGCCCTGAGGGATTCCCGATTGCACCGGTCGTGAATCAGACTGGACGTTTTCTATTGAAACGATTTGATTTCGATAAGAAAGGTAGGCCTCAATCCATGAGGTTAATGTACTGTTTTTTAGTATAGGTTTAAGCTTTGCGAGAAGTTTTGGATGCGAAACGAGATCAAATGCTTTTTCGTAGTCTAGGGAAAATCATGTCAACCTGGCCTTGCCTATCTGGAATAGCTGCAATGTCATGAGCGGTTTCCAAACTGCTTTGTGACGGTTGAGAATCCTTTTCGAAAGCCGTGTGTTCGGTCATTCATTAAATTATTTTCCTCGAGAAAAACTGAGAGATGCTTGAATATAATATGTTCTAATACCTTGGCACATTATCTTTTGTATGGTCGCGACCCATATTGCCATTTCAAGGTACCTTACCTCTCAAGCCATCTGCTTCCGAGTACGCTCGCGAAGCCATTGATCGGGCTCACATGGCTCGTCAAGTTGCTCAGTCTCGTCTCACCAAGTCACAGGATATACAAAAAGCCCGCTACGACCTACGGCATCGTAATATAACGTTTGCCCCTGGTGACCAGGTGCTCCTCTGGTCACCGTCTCGCCTTATAGGTCTCTCCTAAAAACTTTTGTCCTCATACGCAGGACCCTACTTAGTCTTACGTCAAGTTAGCGACGTCAAATACGAGATAGCGCCATTGCACTCCAATACGCCACGAAGTTCGTCACTTGTTGACATTGTCCATGTTTCGCGCATGAAAGCCTACTTCTGACGAACCTTCTCCGGACTCGCGCCGAGACGGCGCTCCAACGCCCGGGGGTCCTGTCACGGAAATGAAGAAAAATAAGAGGAAGGACAGAATCAGCAGACAGGCGCGTGGATGTGCCAATCAGCCATTGTGAATCTTGCCAGTGGCTCTTCTACTGTCATAGCGTTTTGTACAGAATTAACCAACACCATAAGAATGTGGTGCAGAAACTTGAATGATAGTAAAAAAAATGTCCAGACCCGATCAAGAACTACGCAAAGTAGAAACAGAAAATGGTTAGCGAACATAGAGGTAGTAAAAAACATCACGATAGAGAAAAAACAGGGCTAGATGACATTCTAGCTGACATTAAGAAAAAAGGTGTACCTGGGCAGGCCAAGCAATGTGAGGGAGAGACAAGCGACCAGTTAGAGAGATTGTGTGGCTACAAAAAGATGGGAAAGACAGCTGACAAAGGCTGAAGGCTAGATAGGATGATTAATTAAAAATTTTGCACGCATAAGATTGAATAGTTTTGCACAGGGTTTAGAAAATTGTAGATAACTTAAAGAAGCCTTTGTATAGCATTGGACATAAAAAGACTGAAATACAAGAAGAGCATGCGTTATCGAGATGTTGAATATTGCTGGTTGGTTTCAATATCTACAAATTATTCAACTCGCATCGCAGTGCTAGTGCTTGCGTATTGTAGTTGTACTACCAACTCCTTTTCGACACGTTTCTAGAAAAGTTGAAACATATCTAGAACATTTAGCAGAATCGTGTACAGCCATGTCCCCGACTATGTATAATGCATCTGCAACCAGGCTCATTCCGTGGTACCTTGCGGAAGTTGTGGGCTCCGACGTGGTGTGCCCAGGAGCACGCTTGACCTGATAAACATGCTGGGCTGCTTTGCACAGAGTGACCATGTTGAAAGGTGTGCCTGTTTAACCGTAGATGCATGATTCCTCAGGGCGCTTTCAGCGCGTCAGTTCTGAGAGATGACGTGTTTTGACTGATAACGCATGCCTGGCTAGGTACTTGTTATTGTGCCTGGTCAAGTATGATATGGTTGGCATTGTAAAACTTCTTTAGCACCAGTCACTGCAGTTCCAAACTGAAGCACAATGCATGAAGGAGGTAAAAAATAGGCGCACCCGCCACCAAAATTCGAATTTTAAAATTTTACGTACTTGCTAACACAACGAAATAGAAACGTGACTTCCCCGAAAGATGATAGTTATAGCGCGAGAAGAAAACGGACGACACATAGACAAGAAGTACAAGAAGGACACAAGCGCTTCTTGTCGTGTCCTTCTTGTCTCTGTGTCACCGTTCTTTTCTCGCGCTGCAACTATCATCATGTCATACCAACAGCCCAAGCTGCCAGACTTCTTCGAAAGACCAGGTTCTACAAGAAGTGAGTGCTCGTTTAGGGAAGTCACACCTTCATTTGGTCACGTTATGAAATATTGGTGAAATTATGATATGTGGCAGCAGGTGTGGTTTTTTTTACCTGCTTCGTGCACTTTGCTGCAGCTTAGACCTGGAGTAGCTGGCACTGAAGAAGGTTCGCGATGCCAACCGTTCAGCAAGCCCACATCACTGAGGCAAACTGGAACCTGAAGATGAGGCATGCCCACTGTTTCATTCTGAAGAAGCCTTCTCGAACGACCTGGGAAGGCCTCACTGTGCTGGGAAATGTTCACATTGCAGAAAGTTTACGCGATGTACTCAACAAAGACCGAAAATTTAGCTGCGAACCTCTGTTGCTGGATCACTAATTACTGGCATTGCACTGACGAGTGGCGGCAAAAGTTGATGTCGAAGTTAGGAACTGTTGCTTACAAGACAGTGCTAAGCTCTAGCAAGAACAGAGGAAAAACCTTCTTCGTCAGGAGGATACGTTGGTGGGTGTTGTCATTCTTCAAGTGCAACAATTTGTGTCTATTTCAAGTGGATAAAAGTTGTGGCTCCGTAGCAATAGATGTATATATGTGTAACTTCAAGGCAAGCAATCTACATGAATTTCATCAAGTTAAAAGTCATCAAAACAAGAGTTTTGAACTGCAAGGCAGTGGCTCTGGGTAAGGGCTTGGAACTTGCACAACTAGACGTCTATTGCATAGTGCAGCCAGCAAAAAGAACACCCTTTCTTTGTTTTTACGGCCAAAATGCTTAAGCCAGGTGTTTCATTCAGGGCATTTGTGAATGATTGATGTATCTGGCAGAACGTGATTACTCAGTTTTTAATGAAGCAGCTAGACTCGGTTGTCATGAGAGACCCATTTTAAAGTGAGAATTTCCCATGCATCATTCACTTTTTTCCAAGAATCCTTCGATGGGTACTTGTTCTTGGTGATGTTGAGGGCCTATTTGATTCAGTCCTGCACGGTGAATCGTTTTTTCTACATAAAATGTTGCATAGACGAGAGTAGTGTGGTTGCCTTCAGGAATTCCGCGGGCATGGCAGTATAGGTTTTTATGGCCCTTCTCAATTATTATGTTAAAGTAAACTTTATTAGCAATTCTATATTCAAAGACGAGGCATTGTCGTAAGCTTGTGTGTTGCTCTTGTGTTGTGCAATTTTTATGTTAGACCGTAGCCGCTTTTATTACGTTCCACCGACATTTTAATTAGTGGAAGGTCTTCGATGTTCTCACGTATGATGATAATTTTTTATTATTTTAAAGCAACTAACCACCCTCACATATTAGCGCATTGGTAACAACGTTCTAGCAGGCTTTCGCCGCCTGAAAAGGATTGGTATTTACACACTAGTTGAAGGCTTGTGGCTCTTCGCAGGTTTTAGCTTAGCGCATTACCTCGCAGAGTCGTCACGGCTGTTGGCTTTTTTGTCTAGGTATGCTGAAAAAATTGCTTACATACGAGTTGACGCATTCCAAAACTGTGAAAACAGCAATAGCTGAACAATGCTTGGAGTATGAGTGTGCAGAGTCGTGCTCACACGTTATGCAGAAGACATTACAAAACCCCTTGCACAGGTTGTCTGTGGTTGGTTTCTTTCGCATGCTCCTTAACGCTGTAGTTCAGTTGTTCCACCAGATTTTCAAGAGAGAACACCAAGGTACTGGTGAGGAGCAAGAGCGCAGGGCAGCAAGACCTGATGTTGTACTAAGTATGCACCGAGCTCCACACGAGCAAAAAATGATTGCAGACAGAGATGGCATGCCCATTCTTTTTTATGCGCCACGAAACTTATCTCAGCTTTCCTATGTATACTATCTGATGGAAAGCAGCAAAGGTGGACACGGCAAGAGGCACGCCAATCATACACAAAATATGTCAATAGCGTCTTTTAAAAATTTCCACTTTTCTACGGCAAAAGATGAATATGGGCTGGGCAAGAATATGCGTGAGTGAGCACGTACAGAAACATGAGCTTCCGTTAAAAGATAAATATAGGGCACATTTGCGGTCGAATTGCGATTCCCATAAGTGTGAGCCGTACCTGGATAAGGTTTGGACTATTGGCAGATGCAGGGACACAACTACTCGAGAATGCATGGATGCATTCTGTATAAAATCTCAAGGTTTGTTAGGCATCCGTGACACTTTGTCCTTTCTGGTAGGTAGAGAGCAAGTTCACAGATATTGATTTGTTAGTATGCTCTCAATGTGAGCCTAGTTTACTCCACACATGTGTGCCTATAATTTTTTGTGCAGGATAGGATGAATTAACTGTCAAAACTTTGAGCTCCCCTAGACCCATTTTTTCATTATTTTGTAAATAAAAACAGCCAAATGTTTGTGGCTTCTACAAGAACATGGGCCAATTAGAATAACAAAGAGTACGTCTATCCTATGCGCCTTGAAAAGTCATAGGGGCAAATTTGACATAGAATAGGGACACCGTGTCTGGGTGATGCAGACCAGGAAGACATGAGGCTATGACAAGTTGCCGATATGCAATGACAAGGAGAATGAATGCAGTGATTGTGCCAGCATTCAAGCTACAAACGGCTAGGAGTGATCAGTGCCTTCTGTCGCATAAGCCATAAAATAACAAAGCAACCACCGTCACCAATGCCACCATCTGGAACGTAAAAGCACTACCAAAGGTTGCATCCATTGTTCTTCTGCTAAGGCTTAGGACATGCAGCTCTTTAAAAGGGAGGTGAGGGCACATAATTGCTTCAATGTGGTAGTGTCAGAGCACATGCTCAAATCTTTTCTGCAAAATAAAAAAAATATCACTGCTTTTCTACCTAGTAGTTTAAAAAACTTTAAATCGGTCAGAAATCAACGTTACGTTCAACAGATTTTTGCTGCTGAATGAAAATTCTTTCTTAGATTAGAAACTTCGTAACATGGTTTTCCAGATAGAATTTAATTAGTATTGATTAGTACAAACTACCCAATGGGGAGCCATGAAAATTTGGTAAACAGCGGTGCGTGCTAGAGACGACGTTTTGACAAGTGGACTTGTTTTTTACAATGCTCCAAAAAACTTTGAGAAATTTCGTTCAATACAAGAACCATAATACTTTATCATTGTGTCTATCCCAAGAAATGAAGTTATCTATAATTTAGGGGAGCCGAGCAATGAACTTGATGCTATTTATTATTGCGCACACGCACTAACGAAGACCAACAACTTGTATCGTGCTTGACTACTAAGCGGAAACAAATGTACTAATCTGATAGTGAAGCAAGCATCACATTCTTTCGAATAAAAAATAACACGCAGGAAAACTAGTATTAAGACCTAAAATGACATGTACTTTTTAAAGAATGAAAAGTCCTTCAATGTTTCATGTGATACTTGATTTAGCAAGACCGAACACATACATGTTACATGTGCTTGAACGTATTGCAACACAGGGTACAAATACATGGAAACTAGAAAAAGGGCAAATCGCTCTTGTGCCCGCGTAGTCGTGCGCTGTGTTAGAATATGTTAAAGCACTGTCACCAACTGGCCCAGCTTTCAGTCCTTCTGTGTAAATGTGCTTATTTGCGAACGTCTCATCATTACAGACCTATTTACCCAGTATGGTGCACCTTTTCTGCATAAGTTTCATACAATAGCTTTGTATATGTAGTAATCTGTTTGTCTTTCATGCTCCTCTACTGACGCAAACAGCAGCCAAGAAGCTAGTGAGCACAAGAGCGCACAGAATGTGTTTGAGCATTTGCAAGTGCGATTATACTGGTGTCACACAGGCACTTTTGATTGCAATCAGCTAGGGAGTCTGCGCCAAACTCGATCCGGCGCAGCAGCGACAGACCTTTCGATCTGGATTAAAAGTATTCGAGTGAAAACAGTATTAGTCACCGCTCACTGCCCAAACTGATCGAATCAAATACGATGGAGCTGTAATCTAACTGCGATATAAAAGGGTACGACATAGTGAACAAGAACCCGTGTTACAGTGGTGTTGTCAGTACAGTGCGTTAGACCCTCAATCTCCTTCGGAAGTATTTCTGCACAAACATGATCGCGCCTACGCGGGAGTAATTCAACGCTACGGCTCGCATGAAACAGCCAACACTAACGTGTCATCAAACGTGTAGGGAACTTAATTTGTGAAACAACCACCTCACAGCTCACAAAAGACAGACAGCACTTGAGCATACCACATCGACGCGAGATGTTGGTCATTCAACGCTTCCGCTTGCACGAAACACCCAAGGCGCTCGATCCCCCCCCCCCCTCTTTTAGGATTGGTCGGCCGAGAATCACTGCCACATCACTATATTCGCAAGAAATAATACCGCAATCCATACACACCGCCGCGCAACACTAAACTTAACACTGACCAAAATGAAGGAAGCACTGACAGTCGACGTCGGCGCATCGCTAAGGTCTAAAGCGCCTAGGACTGTTCGCGCGATTTGGGTGTCTAGGCAGCACGCGGTCGCCAGAAAAAGCACTGGGGCTCGGCCACTCGTATTAGTTCACGCTATGACTCGCCGTGGCGCTTCAGGCACCGGATGCAAGGGTGCTGGAATGTAAAGGCGCGACCCGGATACCGACACGTTTACGGAACGCGCGGAATAAGCTAAGCGACTTGCACAGATCCGCCAGGAGCAAGAGTACGATGCAGGCCGCTACAATGCTCTCCGCAGAACAGTCATCTATCAAAGTGGCGACAAAGTATGGGTTTGGACAACTGAACGGAAGCGAGGAGGAGGAGAAGGAATAAATAAAGAAGGACAGGGAGGTTAGCCGAACGGAAGCGAGGACTTTCCGAAAAGCTCTTAAGAAGACACTTTGGGCTATACCGAGTGTTGCGACAACTGAGTTATGTCACGAAGTTGTTCCCGACAGTTCGTGTAGTACGAAGCGTCGCCAGCACCATCCTAAACTCGTTCACGTAGTGCGCCTGAAGCCCTACGTCAGCGAGTGATTGCGTGCGACGTTTCTTTAAAAAAAACTGCATTTTATATTACGCATCGGGTCGATGCTTTTTGAGAGGGAGGCGAAAGACCCATGTCTACATCTGGACGAAAACGATGATGGGGGGATTGAGCGGACACCAGGCATTGGGCATCTGGCTTTACTCTAGAATGAAGTTGACGATCTCGTGGCTCACCCGTTGAGAACACGCTGCTTTCGCTGTCTCAAAGCGTACCTGTGCTTTGTTCACGTTGTACCGTGACAATATGATGGAAGTTCACCGTACCTCCCCACACATTTTGATCCTATACAGCGAAGATGTCACATTTCTTCTTGTAAAAACTATTCAACAGAGACTCGGTGAAGGACCCTTTAAAGCCTGCAGGTGTAAAGAGGTATACAAATAATTTCTAGGAAATCTCCAATTCTGCAGTCTATTTACTGACTCGTATACCAGCAGATTTAAGCAGCTGTGAAGTACCGCCTGAGCCTCGGACTAATAATTTAGCCTTCTGGCAGGTAACCTCTCATGGTCTCATTTTCGACAGCGTACACGCTGTACAACCAAGCCGATATAGCTGCAAACAAGTATTTTGCTACAGGACAAAGCGATTTATGCCGGTAACATTGCACCTACGGTCAGCAGTTTGTCCCACAATATCAATGTGATTGTGGCAAACTGCATTGAACTGTGAATGCCACTTCATAATACTCGGGGGAACTTGGTCTGCAGATTTCGCCTGCGAAATCAGCACGATCCTAGACAGTGCCCTCATCAAAACATGAACAGGCTTGCCCTCACAGGCACACTGACACAATGGTTATGAAAACATCGCTACCTACCTATAATCATCGATGATCACGTTTCGTGCCACCCTGCTGTTACCAATGTGAGTCACAAATTACTGTCACTGTTTTAGCGTGTTGCCAACCTGTCTGCTAGAGGAGATGAAATGGACCAGAATACAATGCCACAGCTGTAACATTCATGTTTTATTCTCTCATGTTATGTGTGTCTTGCCAGACTGGAATGTGCTGTTCGCTTAATGTGTAGGCTAGAATGCATCCCCGTGTTGCCCTATAAGTATTGACTGTTTTACCTTGTCAGGCTCCATGCATCGCACTATATACTGATGCAAACACTCGCGTCTAAGACCGCAAGTTTTACCAGAGGGCACTGCGCAGTATTGAGAATATGCAGAGAGTCTCAGATGTCAAATCACTCATTATTGGACTGACTTGGCACCTGCTTTCTCGCACGGGCAAACTGACCACATTTTTCAAAACGCATTACTGGCAATTCTGGGGAAGCCACAGCACATCGGAGACCATAGCTAATGCACCATTCATACTCATCTGTCAAGTGCAAGAATATACAAAACTGCAACAGCCCTGCTTCCACATTATATTTATGATCATAATCAAACTTATTTGATGAATGTGAAAGCTACGCTAGAGTATTTACGAACGCACCTGTACAAAGTGACAACTTCGGTGCATCTTCAGCCTCTTTTTTTTCCTTTGAAACATATTTAAAACACTGCAGTTATCGTCGGGAATTGAAGAACAAGCAGGGACTAATGTCACCGTTAAATACGTGTAAGAACGAGTACCAGCGTCGAGGATCGTCATCCTTACAGACACGCGTCATGTCCTAAGTAAACTCAACAGAAAAGAGGCCGACAGCCCTATAATAAGTGGTATCATGGTATCCACCCAGATAGCTCTTCTAAAAGGTGGGTAGGGGGGCTAGTTTACCAGGCGTTACGTTACCAAGTGGGCATTACTGGAAATAAGAAGCACGATTGTTCGTTCCTTCTCCTTCGCCTTGTAATCATGACGATTGTGACGGCCCATAAATTTCGTCTATACACTTGTCTGCCAGACAGTAATCGTCGGCCTATACGCGCACAGCTCCAAACGATACTGAAAATTCCTATATAGATAGGACCCGCATCACACGATTTTATTTAATACAGATGGTAGAGTGATTACGACCCATACAGGAGCTATAGGGATTGTGGCCCATATAGTTGGTATAAAGGCTTATGGGCCATATAAAAACTTATACGGTATACGGGGCCATATAGGAGTTACAGAGTTTTTGGGTAACATAGGTGATAGGGGTTCACTGAGTTCTCTAGTTACTGCTGAAAATCACAATGAAAGAGAGAGAACGGACCCACAGAACCACACTACATATAATTTTAAGCAAGAAGTCAAGTAGCCCAAGAAAACGTCCTACACTAGAACATCCCTGGTTCTTATGGGCATGTAGTAAGGGTCATAAGTAACGTGTGACTGGGCATAGTAATAAAGCAATGGCCAGCTTTGGAAGTGTAAAAAAATATGAGTATAAATATAAATGTGCAGCAATGAACAATTTAATGGTGCTTCAAAAGTGCAGTAAAAAAATGGGTGGAACAAAGTGTTGAATGCAGTGCAGTGTCGGGACATTAGAGAAAATGAAAAAGACAACTACTTTTGCACCTCGTAATTTTTTGATATTGTCACGGGGGTCATGACGTGGCTGAAGACAGGAGACTTCGTGTTGGGATTCAACTGTTTATTTGGGCGAACCTGTGCCCGGTAAAACGGAAAAATTCAATTACAGCAGCAGTCTTGCACAGATAGCAGTCTCGGACTGATAGCGGCGAACGGAGCGTTGGCCTTCGATCAACAACTGACAAGTGGCGAAGCGCGTCGGCAATTTATACTCTTGCCGTCGAATGTTCTAGCGTTATCGCTGGTGGTGGCGTAGGTCCCAGAATAATCTGTACCGTTTGCACAGTGTGGTGATCTTATCTAATGATGTACTACAGTCCGGAACCTTCTCGAAAACTGCAGGGCGCAGTTTGCGCTGATAATCGTGTGGTGTTTTGGGACGATAACAAAAACTTGGGGAAATGGAACTTGCAATATCATTTAACAATTGAAAATGAAGTGTTTCATCTTTCGCAGGCCGGCCAGATGCATGCATATCGGCTGGCTGCTTCACATGTTTCGCAAAGCCATCTGTACAGTAATCGTGAAATACTTGAGTTCTTTAACAAATATTTTACTTTTTTCAAATTACCGCCATTACATCAAGCAAACACCGTAAGTGGGTACTGCAACGAAATTAGTGACTCAGATAGTCTGCGAGATTAATTTTCCAGAAACAGTATATATCTTCCAAATTCGATGAGCAATTACAGCTTAGACGGCAATATATATAGAAAAATTGGCAGCATATTCACGGAGTGAATGATGGAGATTGGGGCGAAGCATTCGTCCATCCATTCGTTTTTGCTTCCGTCCGTCCATGCGTCCGTCTGTATGACCGTCCATGCGTTCAATCCACCCGTTTGTGCGTGTGGTC
>WOVY01015864.1:0-27053 GCA_013436015.1 Rhipicephalus annulatus
TGCGTACAGCGAAACCTCGCTAAACCGTACCCGCGTAAACAGTAGTTTTGTTTTAAAAGTAGCGAAGTCAAATCCACGACTCGGCGGCCATTGAACATAATGCATTTTGTATCCGCATAAGCCGTACCAGCTTATCGCGTATGTATCGGTTAATAAGTAGTTTTTCCAATTTTCGTTGCGCACTCTCCGCAGCATGTCGTCCCTCTCTGGGCGTCCAGACAGAACAGCAAGCCCCACAGATCGAAACACGCCTCGATTGTTTGTGTTGATGATGATGGCGGCTGTGTTGGTGAGCGCCATCTCTTGGATTTTTCTGCAACAAGAAGCACTCGGCCGGTCAGGCTTCTGGTGTTGTCCAGGCGATGGCGTTTTTGCACAAACACGCAAACACGGTGTGCGTTTGCTTTGCTTTCTTTGGTTCCTTTGGCGCCGTGCATAGGTGTTCTGGTTGATCCGTGCCGTACAGCTCTCGCGTCGTTTTTCACGTGTTGTGTATGTGTGCTTGTGCTGCTTCGTACTTGTGTCATTGCCGAAGCTCGAACAAAAGCATCAAGTGCTGAAAATAGAGGAGAAATTGGACATAATTCGTGCTATTGAAAGTGGCACGAAAAAATCGGCACTGGCACGCGAAAAGGACCTGCCGTTGACCACAGTGTGCGGAATTTGGAATTCCAGAGAGAAGTTGCTCGGCAGTGCTGCTGGAACTGCGAAAAGGTGCCGGCTATGCGGTTCGGAGGTTTCGGATGTAGAGGAGGCGCTGGTGAAGTGGCTAAAAGCTGCACGGTCAAAAAATCTGCCTATCAGCGGACCCCTGCTCGTGGAGAAGGCCCTGGTTTTCGCCTTGCAGCTCAAGCATGACAACTTCGTGTGCAGCAATGGCTGGCTGGCCAGATTTAAGGCGAGGCACGGCATTACCACGAGGACTGTTTCGGGAGAAGGTGCTGCTGCTGACGTGGATGGCGCGGAGCAGTGGCAAAATGGTCAGCTGAAGAACATCTTGGAAGACTGCGCAACTGATGGCATCTTTAATATGGATGAATCGGCGCTATTCTTTAAGCTGCTACCAGACAAAACGTTCGCGTTCAAAGGGGAGACGTGCACCGGCGGCAAGCATGCAAAAGACAGAATATCAGTGGCATTTTGCGTAAACGTGACTGGAACCGACAAAACTCCGCTTCTCGTGATTGGAAAGTCGGCGAAGCCTAGATGTTTCAAAGGCGCTTGGTTGCCATCAGGGGTCATCTATCGCAGCAACACCAAAGCATGGATGACGGCAAAACACTTAGAGGAGTACGTTCGCCTCATCAATCGTCGTTTTGTGGCTAAGAACAGAAGAGTTGTTATTATTTTAGACAACGCTTCGGCGCACGTCGCCCTGAACAACCTGACGGCTGTGAAGTTGGCGTTTCTGCCACCAAACACAACAGCAATTGCCCAGCCCTTGGACCAAGGCATCATTCGAGCTGTAAAACAGCTCTACAAGAAGACTCTGCTGTGCAGATTTCTTCTCGCCATTGAATGTGGCAAATTATTCTCCATCGACCTGATTGGCGCGATTCACCTGCACAAATACTCGTGGCGGTAGGTTGAAGCAATGACAGTTCAAAATTGCTTCAAGCGTGCTGGTTTCAGTGTGTGTGCGGGCGACGCAGATGACGCCAGTGACACCATCGATCAGACTTCGGACATCGTAGACTAAGCTTGCAAAACTCTGCTAGCTGAAGTGCTGGAGTGGCAGGGCGTTACGGAAGGCATTTCCTTCCCCGACTTCAGAGACGCAGACAGCAATGTGCAGACATCTCCCGACATGTCCGACGAAGCCATTGTTGCCTCGGTTGTCGAAGTGTCGCCAAATGATAGTAATGAGGATGACATGGAAAGCGACAACACGGGTGATCCAGGTCCGACAGTGGCCGAAGCTGCGCATTGTGTCAGCGTCATGCGGGTATTTGCCAAGAAGAGGGGGCTGGCGGAAAAGCTGGCTGACAGTATAAGTGAGTTTGAGGCCCCTGTCGTTGCTGCTAGGCTGCCGCATCGTCAAATGAAGATTGCAGACTTTGTCATGCGAAGTTAATAAATTACTGCACGTTTTTTGTTCTTTCATTGCACTGCCTGAAGGTTTTTTTTTTTTTGACAGGTAAGTGAGCGACCTGACGCTATTTCGATTAAGCAGTACTACCGTTTAGTACGTACTTTTTCCGACCTCCGGCCAACTACTGTATTATGCGAGTAAATACCATAGTTATGTAAAATATATCTTATCGAATTACCTTTACATATAACTCTTCTATGATCCCTTTCTGATGCGCTTTGATTGTTTAGTGGTTATGGGCTGGCATGCGACTGCTGACCTGAAGGTCGCGATATCAAATTCAAGCAGTGGCGACTGCTTTTTGGATAGAGGTGAAAATGCCTGAGGTATTGGTGCAAGTTAAAGAACCATAGGTTGTACAAATTTCTGGAGCCCTTCACGCAATCATATTGCGGTTTTAGGACGTTATACCCCAACAATTATTATTACGCAATACCTTTTAGATTTGAAAAATATGGGTTTGACTGTAACAAAATTGGCTTTACTATCTGCACACTTGCAAAAAGAGCTGCAGTCTTTATGTTTGCCACTTTATTCTGGAATATAGAGAACTAAATGTTCCAAGAAATATACCAGGTTCGAGAAAAAGTTACGTTTGAAGACTGAAGAAGGGTGACCACTGGCAAATCTTGTGGAGGCACTTTACTCACTGCAATGTGTTGCTTGCAGTGCTTCGAGCCATGTTTAGCTTGTAATATATTGTCACAGGTAATGGGTATGAGCCATCAACTGTAGGTGGAATCCGTTGGAAGTGAAGAAAGAAGAGGGCTTTTGCGTCCTGGTCTGAGGGCAAGCAAGAGGTCGGATTCGTTGCTGTCTGTTATTACGTTTGCGGCACTGGTGGAAGTGCTGGGTAAATGCGCCTCGGCTGCAGATTTTCAGCCGACACACTGAGCTACTTGGAGACAGCTACAGCTCCCATGGCAAGAAGCAGTCGCCGCCTGCGAGGACTATCTCCCGAATACGGTCCCCTCTCTCAAGATGAGATGGCAACTTCAACTACCAACCAGGCGAGTAAAACCAACGACGCCTATTCTTTTCTCCCGCATGTTTTTCATGCGCCGTAAACACCACGCTCATTTCATGGAGACATTTATGAAGATGTTGACGACTGGCTTGACCACTTCGATCGAGTTGCCAACATCAACAAATGGGATGAAGCTCGCAAGCTGCGGAGAGTTTACTTTGCGTTAGAAGACTCTGCCAAAACGTGGTACGAGAATTACGAGGGTTCCTTTGCAACGTGGCATGAGTTCAGCCGACAATTTCGTGATGCATACCGCAGCACTGAAAGGAAAAAGAGAGCGGAGCAGGCTATCTCGTCTCGGAACCAACGACCCAACGAGAGAGTTTCAATGTTTGTCGAGGACATGCTTCAACTCTTCAAGCGTGCTGACCCTGCAATGTCCGAGGAAAAGAAGGTGCGGCATTTAATGCGTGGGGTAAAAGAGCAGCTCTTTGCCGGACTCGTGCGCAATCCACCGACGACTGTGGCAGAGTTCATAAATGAGGCAACCACAATAGAGCGTACTCTCTAGTATCGGTCGTCACAGTATGAACGCCACGACGTGATCCCTGCTGCATGCTCTATCGGGGCTGAAAGCGAGAGGCATGCCCTTGCAGAGTTCATAAGAAGCGCCGTGCGGGACGAGCTGCGCCAACTCCAAGCTCGGGACCCGAACCACCCGTAAGTGGTCTCGCAGACTTAATCGGAAATGAAATCTGACAGGTGGTCACCCCACTCACGCCAACAACGCCTGAGGCCCCTGTGCTGACTTATGCGGCGGCTCTGCGATCTCCTGCACCACATGGCCCTGATCCCACCATGGGAACAATGGATCAGGCTAGCCATCGATTCCAGGGCACCTCTTCGACTCCGCCACTCGCCTCAAGGTTTCCGAGTGCACCAACTTATCGTCCGTCTGGATCGCGGCAGAACGCCACAAAGGCCAGCGTGTGGCGTACGTCAGATAACCGTCTTCTCTGCTACCACTGTGGCGAAGCGAGTCACGTCTACCGTAATTGCCAGTACCGCCAACTTGGTCTCCGTGGCTTTCACCCTGATGCTCGGTGCCCGCGTTACGATAAGCGTCCCCGCGACATCGAAGCGTACCTTATGGGCCAGCAAGCTCCTCACCTTGGTCAACGCCCCATTTCAAGATCACCATCACCTCGCCGCTCCACGTCACTTAGCATTCCCTCGTCATCTTATGCTCCATTCAGAGGCCGGTCACCGAGTCCTTACAGGGGAAACTAGAAACCGCGGCTTCTGGGGGTGAAGCCACGTCCCAACGAACTGTCAAAAAGCCTCTCTCGATGCAAAGACCCAACGAAGACCGTTCTGACTTTCCAGTCGTTTCCGAAAGTCATAAGACTGTTTCCGCCGACATCACTGTACACGTCGATAATCACATCGTCACTGCCCTCGTCGACACCGGCGCCGATTATTTGGTTATGAGCAGCGCCCTAGCATCCCAACTGAGGAAGGTAACTACGCCTTGGCAAGGACCGCCGTTGCGCACGGCAGGGGGCCACCTCGTGACGCCAACGGGAATGTGCACAGCCCGTGTTTGAGTCCGTGCTTCGACGTTCACAGGGTCTTTCCTCGTATTACCTGTGTGCTCCCGTCCACTCATTTTGGGGCTGGACTTTCTTCGTGAACACGGCGCAATTATTGACCTACGAGACTTGCAAGTGTCGTTCCAGGACCCGTTTCATCCTAAACCAGAAAACGTCCGTTCATCGAAGGCTGCCCTACGTGTATCCTCCGAATCTGTTACTCTGCCTCCCCGCAGCAGCCTTTTTATCAACATTGAATGTGACCAAGACGTCCCCGATGCTGTAATTGCAGAAGGAAATTTGTCCCTACTTTTTGCACAACAAATCTGCGTTGCCCGAAGTATTGTTCATCCCAGTAGAAAGCAGGCTTGCCTATTAGTCACGAATTTCAGCGAGGAGTATCGCCATCTTACCAAACACACTGCGATCGCATACCTTAAGGATATTGCCGACGTCCCTGGTCCCTCAACATTATCTGCTCTTTCGTCGTGCGACGATTCCGCCATGACATTCGCAAGCACTCTCGACGTAAACCAGGGTCTACCGTCCGAACAACGGGAACGTCTTTTGAAGCTACTCGGCTCATTTCGGGACTGCTTTGCTACGACTTCGAAAGTTAACCAAACACCGCTTGCCAAGCATCGTATCATCACCGAGCCTACCGAGAGACCCATTCGACAGCATGCCTACAGAGTCTCGCAAAAAGAACAAGACGTTATACGCCGACAGGTCCAGCAGATGCTCAAGGACGATTTCATCCAGCCATCGACCAGTCCCTGGGCGTCCCCTGTTGTGTTAGTAAAGAAAAAAGATGGTACCCTGCGATTTTCCGTCGACTACCGAAAGTTGAATAAGATCACGAAGAAAGACGTGTATCCTTTACCACGAATAGACGACTCGCTGGACCGCATTCGTAATGCTCGTTACTTTTCTTCCATGGATCTTTGCAGCGGCTATTGGCAAATATCTGTTGATGAGCGCGACCGTGAAAAGACCGCCTTTATTACTCCTTACAGACTCTACGAGTTCAAGGTCCTTCCCTTTGGCTTATGCTCGGCGCCAGCTACTTTTCAAAAAATGATGGACACGGTTTTTTCTGGGCTAAAATGGCAATCGTGTCTTGTCTACCTTGACGATGTGGTCGTCTTCTCGGACACGTTTGAGCAGCACGTCCAGCGTTTACAGGCAGTTCTTCAGGCGATTCGAACAGCTGGACTTTCTCTCAAACATGAGAAATGCCACTTCGCAATCGAGGAACTGAAATTTCTTGATCACGTGGTCAGCCACGCTGGTATACACCCAGACCCTGAGAAAACGAAAGCTGTTGCCGCATTTCCTGTTCCAACGAACAAGCGCGACCTCCGCCGGTTTCTGGGACTGTGCGCATATTACAGACGTTTCGTCAAAGGCTTTTCTAAAATCGCTGAACCGCTAAATGAACTCACGAAAGACGGCGTACCGTTTGTTTGGGGTCATGATCAGCATCACGCCTTTGACACGCTACGAAACCATCTCCAAGCCCCACCTGTACTCGGTCACTTTGATGATAACGCTGCCACAGAGCTACACATGGATGCCAGCAACGTCAGACTTGAAGCTGTACTGGTTCAATGGCAAAATGACGTAGAGCGCGTGATTGCCCTTGCAAGTCGAACACTATAATCTGCAGAGAAAAACTACTCTGCAACAGAAAAAGAATGCTTAGCCGTTGTTTGGGCTATAACAAAGTTTCGCCCTTATTTACACGGTCGACCATTCAGGGTAGTTAGCGACCACCATTCTTTATGCTGGCTCGCCAACCTCAAAGACCCTTCCGGTCGTCTAGCACGCTGGAGCCTTCGGCTGCAAGAATTTGACGTTACAGTCATTCACAAGTCAGGACGCAAACACACTGATGCTGACTGTTTCTCACGTGCACCAATTGGAAGTACGAACGCGGACGTTGAAGAGGACGATACATTCCTTTCATCTGCATCAGCAACCGACTTGGCTCAACAACAACGCGACAACATGGAGCTAAGCCCCCTGATTGACTACATGAAGGCCGAAAACGCATCTACCTCGAAACTTCGCACGTTCGCTGGCCTCGTTCTGCATCAGGGATGGAGTCCTCTATAAGAAAAATTTCGACCATATCCAGGCTACTTACCTAATGGTTGCGCCGACCTCGCTTTGGGACGATATTTTACATACTTGTCAAGACGAACCATCATCCGGACACCTTGGCTACACGCGCACATTGGAAAGAATTCGCCGCTCAAACTACTGGCCCCGTCTCGCGAAGACAGTCAAGCAGTACGTCCGCACATGCCGCGACTGCCAACGCCGTAAGACTCCACCTGTCCGACCAGCAAGACTACCACAGCCTATCGCCATGCCGAAGACACCATTCCATCAAATTGGCATTGACTTGCTCGGCTCATTTCCCACCTCTTCGTCTGGAAACCGGTGGATTGTGGTTGCCACCGATTATTTAACGCGTTACAGCGAAACAAAGGCCCTGCCCAAAGCTACTGCAGCCGAAATCGCACAGTTTTTCGTCACCAGCATCGTACTTCATCACGGAGCGCCAGCTGTGATAATTATTGATCGTGGTACAGCTTTCACTGCAGAGATGCTTCAAGAAGTGCTGAGACTAAGTGGTACAGAACATCGGAAAACCACGGGTAATCACCCCCAAACAAACGGACTCACTGAACGGTTGAACAACACCGTTGCAGATATGCTGTCAATGTATGTGGCCGTTGATCACAAGAACTGGGATGCTCCCTTACGTAACTTTTGCTTACAATACAGCAGTCCAAGAGAGTACAGGTTTCATCCCATTTCGCTTAGTTCATGGTCGAGAGGTCACTACAATGCTCGACGCAATGCTCCTTCCCAACAACTCGAGCATGTTCAACGCGGACGCTGTTGTTCGCTCAACGCGCCGAGGAGGCCCGTCAACTCGCCCGATGCCGTATTCAGGTTCGCCAAACTGCCGACGCACACCGCTACAACCTTACACACCGAGAGGTTACCTTCCAACCAGGCGATCAAGTTTGGGTGTGGACTCCCATCCGACAGCGTGGTCACTCTGAAAAGTTGCTTCGGCACTACTTCGGCCCTTACAAAGTTCTGCGCCGACTCAGTGACGTTACGTATGAAGTTCTCCCTTAGGGCACCTCAAGACGTTCCTGTCGGTTTCTACAAAGTGATGTGGTGCATGTGTCAAGGTTCAAGCCATATTTCTCGCGTCATCCATCGAACGTGGACTAACTTACCATGCAATGACTATTTTTTTTGTCACTTTCGTTTCCTTTTGATTGTCTTGTGTCCTAACTCTTTTCTTTATTGAGTACTTCTATGACACCAGCCCATTTTTTTTTTCCTTACGACGGAGTTGTTGGGTTTCATGGTAGCATCTTTTCTTTCTCATTTTTTTTTCAACGCTCATTACCAGCATCAAGCCGATGCTTTTAGAGGAGAGGGAATAATGTCACAGGTAATGGATATGAGCCATCAACTGTAGGGGTGGAAGTGAAGAAAGAAGAGGGCTTTTGCGTCCTGGTCTGAGGGCAAGCAAGACGTCGATTCGTTGCTGTCTGTTATTACGTTTGCGGCAATATTATGTAGTGCAAATTTACTACAAAGATGTGATTAAAATTGAAAAGGTGGGAGTGCTTTCTTCTACTTAACTATTGAAAAAAGCACACGTGGTTATTGCTCATTTGTTTGTCTTTGTTAAAAATTTGCACAGCTTATTATTATTATAGATCAATACTAGTTAGCTCAATGTAGCTGTCTATTAAGACCTTATTAGCTCTTTTTCCTTTGAAAGCTTTCCCAAATATTCATGGAGCTGTCATTCACATATTTCTCAATCTCTGACCTTAATTCAAACTCCGTGAATCACTGTCAGTCACTTAACATCTTTTGCGCGTGGGAGTTTGTTCAAGTATTCACATATGCACGTGCCTCGTGGGGCTGTTAGATTGATTTCAGCAACATGTGATGAAAGGGCTATGTATTGGCCACTTACTGTACAATTTAATCTTGTGCAAGCCCCCCCCCCCCCCCCCACACTTTCAGTGAAGGATAACCCGACAAGATTTGTACAGGGAACCCTTGCTCGGTCGTGGATGAAAATTCAGGATGGCGGCGAAAGAGTTGTTGAGAATAGAGAAGGTGCCCTTGTGGCTCTAATACAGTGCTCTATTAAAATAGCCATGCATTCACTGTTATCATTTGCCCTCGTCACGCCAATAATAGCATTCAATGAAATCATAGAGCTTATCAAAATTAACTAGAGGGGACTCTGGCACTGTGATAATTCAATCACCATGGGAATTACGGGTAGCAGTACACGGATTTGCCTGGTCTTCATGCTTGCAGGCTTCAAACACACCTGTGGCTTCGTTTAATGCTGTGTTTTGCTTTTGTTTTGAATAAAAGAACCAACCATTTTGAGCTACGGGACTGAATTTGAATTGGTGAGCCTAAAAGGTCCAGATGGTGAAGTGCAACTGCTGGACAGTTGCTGGTTGTCATTTTGTGACAAAGCAACTTCTAGCCATGCGAAGCCAAGCGGAGCCGCAGGTATGAAAAATAGGCTAATCTGTATACTACTCCTCATTCCCATGCTCACTGAAGCGCCATGCGTTGCAGCTCCCATAGGCACTAGTGCCAGAGTTCCCTCTAGTCTTATCATCATCGTCATCACCATCATCATCATCAGGCTGACTACGCCCTCTGCAGGACAAAGGCCACCCCATGTTCTGCCAGTCAACTACACTTGAGAGCAGAGAAGCAGGGCATATTTCTAATTTCCCGAAAAACTGGAAAAGGAAGGGGGCCAGGGGGCGCTTGCTCGGGATTTTATAGTATGCAGCATTGCCAGGTTGCCAACATAGTGTTGTTTTTTTCTAAAGACCTCTGAGCAGTCTAGGAGCACCTACACTGCCTGTCATCACAATTGTGGGGCTAGAATGCCAGCTATACTTGTTGCTTTCGTGCATTGCAGCGAAGTCAAACATTAGAAGTAGTGAGAGAGTGTAGCGCCCCTACAGTATTTGTTGTTTAGGTGTGTTCAAGTTCTGGGATATTTGTTTCTTGTGCAGGGGCTTGTTGTACAGCTCTCCTCTGGACTGCCTACTCAAGACCGTGCGAGGCGAGGGATTCAAGGCACTCTACAAGGGTTTCTTCCCCATCTGGGCACGCATGGTTAGCCCATGGTTCTTTCTTCCGCCCACTATCGCGCAGGCAGTTGCATGCTTGAACGCTGTCTATAGTGGCTGCTGTTGAGACAGAGATGAGAGCACGATCTGTGTAGCCCTGGTTGAACACTTAGCTTTCTTTTTTCGTGTTCCCATGAGCAGCCTCGCCTTGCAACCACTTTTCGGCGCCTTGTGCACAGCATAGCGTTTCCCGCCAACGTTTTCCCGCAATGATTCAACACCTGAGTAAGAATTGCCGTCAAATCGAAAAATAAAAAAATGATATCACAACCACGGAGCGAATGATGATGAGTGAGGTGAAGCTTCGGAGGGTTGTTTCGGTAAACCGTGAATCGTTCGTCTGTCTGTCCGCCTGTCTGTCTGTTCGTTCATAGAGCAAACACTCCAAGTACCGCCATCTCGCATCTTTCATCATGTATTTAAATATATAAAGTACCACCACCTAGTGGACATTCCAAGAACTAAACTAGAGATGGCTACCTACCTTGTGTATCGAGAACACAGGAACCATAGCGTACAGAGCTTCGCCCCTAAAAACAAGAGAAAAGGTAAAATTAGGCAGAACACAACCTTTGGGCACTGTCATTCGATTTGATGTGGTTAGCGACCCGACCAAGTACAGTCGACTCCCGTTAATACGAAGTTCACGGGAACCGCAAAAAACTTCGAATTAAACGAACTTCGAATTAAGCAAAAAGCACTAAAAACGGCACGTTTATTAGTTTAAAAGTGCGACAGTTTTTAGGAAAAATAGTCTGTCATCTTCTGCTTGCCGAATCTGGCTGCGGCTAGCAAGTTTTGTATGGAATACAGGTGTCGAAGTGCTTCTTCGGCGTTGTGTTCTCCAACAAAAAACCGCTGCGCAAGAGCAAGACCCGCAGCTACATCGGCAGCCCTCGATGGTGGCTCATTTCCGATGTCGTCATCATCGTCATTTTCAGGAATGCAGTCATGGGGCCGAACCATCTGCACGATTTCGCTGTCCGTTAGTGGACCGCATGTTTCGACGTTGCTGTCCACAGGGACATACTCGTCAAAACGGACGTCACCGAGAGTGGCACGAAAGCTACCGTCGTCGAGCTCATTTATTTGCACTTCCACTGGCGCACAAGGAGAAGCATCCCCCGAGTTTTCCTTAAAACCACAGGCCCGGAAACAATTGGCAATGGTTTCTTGTTTCACGCGGGTCCAAGCTCGCGCTAGCATGTTGATGGCACTAAGCAAACTCACCTCGTATTGCGACGAGTTGTCCATGCACAAAAGCATGCGCTCGACGAGATGCTGCCTATACAATACCTTCACATTTTTTATTATGCCCTGGTCCAAGGGCTGCAACACGGACGTCGTGTTTGCAGGCAGGTACACAGACGGATGGCACTCAAGGCAGGTACATTCATGTGGGCACTACATTGGTCCACAAGGAACAACACCTTACGGCTTGATTGCGCGAACTTGCGGTCGAGTTTGGTGATCCAGTCCTTAAATTTATCGGATGTCATCCACGCCTTTCTGTTCGAGGCATAATCCACAGGAAGCGTCTTCACGCCTTTAAAGCACCTAGGCTTGGCAGCCTTCCCGATCACAAGCAGGCGACACCGTTCTGTGCCAGTCATGTTCGCCGCGACTAGCACTGACACTCTCTCTTTGCTTCTTTTGCCTCCAGAACAGTCGTCGTCTTTAAATGTCAGGGTCTTGTCCGGTAGCAGCCGATAAAAAAGCGCAGTCTCGTCTGCATTAAAAATGTCTGCCGGCTGGTATTCTTCGAGGTACCTGCGAAGCTTGCCCGCTTTCCATGTCAGGCACGTTTCCTCATCGAGTGACGCCTTCTCCCCACACACGCTTTTAAAAATCAAGTCGTGGCGATGTTTGAAACGCGTAAGCCACCCATCCGAAGCGGCGAAGTCGTTGATGCCCAACATTTCAGCAAGGGATGACGCTTTTGCCGAGACGACTTCACCACTGAGAGGAAGTTTCTTGTTTCGTGCCTCTGTGATGCAAATCAGCAGTGCTTCCTCCAACTCGGGGTAGGCGCCGGTGCGCATCCGCTTCCGCGATGTCTTGAATTTTTCACTTTCAAACGCATCCAATATTGAGCGCTTATTCTTTATGAAAGTCGACAGCGTGTTAGGCTTAATGCCGTATTTTTTTGCAATGTCTTGTTTGGCGGTGCCTCCCTGGTCAACTTCCTTCAAGACTTCGACTTTCGTCGCTAGGTCTAGCGTTCGGTAAGGGCCACGAGTTGCCATTATCAAACATGCGTCACCACCACAACACTCAAAATCAGAAGCGCGGAAACACGTGTGGAATCAACCCAGCGCGCGGGTAACGCGGTGACACACTCGCGTCTCGACAAAAGTCAACTAAAGAGTCAGTCGATGCCGCCGATGCGATTCGCCAGCGTTAAAAAGATTGCCGCTTCAAGATCTGTGGCGCTGCGGACAGTAGTGATGGCGAAGACACCAGCGCGGTCCGGCAAATGTTTTGGCATATGAAAAGTTCCCCATTTTACAGTAAAATTACGGTCGCGACGAGACTGTCGATTGAAAAAAACTTCTAATTAACCAATATTATGGGTTTTTAACTTCGAATTATCGAGCATTTTTTTCTATACAATTGCATGCAATACTGATGGGACCACTTGCTCATTTCTAATTAACCGAAACTTCCAATTTAGCGACTTCGAATTACCGGGAGTCAACTGTAGTAGTGCTTATGCAATCTTGGGTTGGGAAATTGGTAATTGGTACTAATGTTAATGATTTTTGATCATGTTGTGCAGTCATGAAGTGAAGGACTTGATTTACACCGCTGGTGAGTGCTCTATGAAATCGCCATTGCACGTCAGAATCCTTCATGTAAATACATTGTCTGGCCAGTTTTATATCTCACGTGGTGTGTCACTGAAGTTGCCTGATGCTTGCAACATTGTAAGTGTCCTGCTTTTGAAGCTTTCAGTGCTGAGAAAACATTGCGCTGCATCTGACATCAATGCATGCGAGTATTTAACAGCTCTGTGAATTCGGCCTAAGTTGTTTGTTCAGATATATGCAATTTGGTGTAATCCCAGTGACTCATGATAATCTCCTAGTTCTGACAGCAGCCAGTGGTAAGCTTCAAGTTTGACAAGCACTTCACCGTGGTGCCTGTCAGAACCATGGCACTACTTTGGAGTAAAGTTGAGTCAACAGCAAAATTTTGTGTGCAAAGCGAATATGAATGATAGAGTATGAGTGCAAATTGAATAAAATAATTTTTGAATATTTTTTGAATAAATTGAAGCAAAATTACAGGAAAAATGGGACAGAAAATTTCTAGACATATTTTAAAATGCGATAAAATATTGCGTTGCAGTGGCATGCTGCCATTTTGATGATTGATTGGTATGTGGGGTTTAACGTCCCGAAATCACGATATGATTATAAGAGACGCCGTAGTGGAGGGCTCCGGAAATTTGGGCCACCTGGGGTTCTTTAACGTGCACGCAAATCTGAGCACATGAACCTACAGCATTTTCACCTCCATTGAGCCATGCAGCCGCCGCAGTACCGTCATTTTGGGCTTGCCAGAAAGAGCACTTCTCCGTCTTCAAGTTTCACGATTCACCTAGGTCCTCCATTAAGAAACAAGCATATAAAAAGCAAATGTTTAAAGTGAATTTCGAGGCCGCTCATTTGCTGCATCTGTTATCTTGCTCCAACACACCTTACCATTGGTCCGATGCTTGCTACGGAAGGGCATCGTTTGTTGCTTGTGCATTGTGAGGTCACGGCTATCGGCCATCGCACTACTTAGTGACGCGTTCGCACTTGTACTGTGGTTCATTGGTCGATTATAATTTAGAATATAATTATGCTCTAGTTTGGCAGCTGCTAGTGGGAGCTATATAATAAGCGTATGATAGTGCGCTGTGCTCGTTGTGGACATCGCTGATGCATGTCTTGAAACCAATGTACTCGGCGTTCACTCTTGGGACCCGCGGTTAAAGGCTCTACATATCAGCATTTGAAATCTTGTGATGAAGACGATCGCGAGGCAACTTTTTGTACTTGTGATAGAGCATTACATACTGTAAGGGGCTAGTAAAAGGCAGAGAAGAGAAGGAGAGGAAAATGAAGAGTCTTGGCAAGATCGCAGTGCACTGCCGCGAACGACCATCGCTCACCTCTTGTAAATAAAAGCCATTTCATCACAGCTCGCTGTAACAATACCTTGAAACACGGTGCATGGGGACTAGGTGTACCGTGACTGAAATTGCTGCTCAAAGTTGTGGTTAGGCACAACTCCCCTCACGCTTGCTGATGCACGAGACAAATCCAAACTTTGCGGGCAAGAAAATTGTGCCAGCGGACATGTGAAAGCAATGAAGGCGCAGTGTGCTACGTTATGGGTATGTTACGTTATGGGCACTGTGCATGGGCGTTTTACGCATTGACAGCAGACCCTGGCAAAACTTGTTATTGCCCAGTGGCTGCTCAGAGCACCGGTGAAAGTGGCTAGCAGTTTCGCATCTCGGCACCCTAAAACGTTTGGCCAAGCATGCTGCATGCTGATTCAAGTTCATTATGAGGCTTGTGTGAAAAGTGAATGTTAGGTTCGAAGTGAATGGTGATTTGGTTCAAATAATTTCGAATCGAATTCGAATACTGGTGTATATCACACTTTGTAATGAAAAATGAGCATATTTGTTATGACCCAACTAACCTGGACATCTTTTCTAGAATTGAAACAAGGCCCGTGCAACTTCCATTTTTATTGGTTCAAAGGAAGTGGAAGCAACTTTGAAAAGCAGCAGGATTTGACTTTTGGTAGAATGCAAGTGATGACTTACGGAAAATTTACAATACTTAGAGTGTATAAGCCGGTATAGCAAAAATATAAACTTAAGTTACTATGATGAATCAATGTGGGGGTCATATAATACGTTAATTTAATATTGAAGTGGTGCTTTGCGACTGTGCAGATTTTTTTTTTTGGATAGGTGTTTTCACAACTTAGGACCTCTCTACTACAGTGAAACCACCCTTACAGGGGGTTTCATAATATAGATTGTTCGTTTCTTATACTTAGACATTTTCAATACCGTAAACCAGAATATAGGTTGAATTAAAATAAAAAAGCACAATGAAATGTCGACTCTTGTCTTATATACCGTTCACTGGCAGAAAAAATGCGGAAGTCTTGTAACAATGGGCAGCCTAGGTCGAAAGCCTCCATAACCATCGTGAGCGTCAGCAGCAGCGCCGTTGGGCTAGACTAGGAAAGGTCAAAAGTGTTATAGCAACTGCCATTCTGCCTCGGTTATCTGCTGTCTGTCTGCTGTTTCTTTTTTTCTACTTCCTCCGGAAATGAGTGGTAGTCGACGGAAGTTTACCATAAGCTCTAAGAAAAAAGTTATAGAGTATGCTGAAGTGCACAGCAACCTGACGGCACAATGGGAATCTGTTGCATCGGAGAAAATCGTCTGATACTAGAGGAGCAAAAAACAGCGCATCACATCCTGCAGCAAAAAAAACACACACACACACACACAATGCTTTGTGAGCGAAGTGCAGTGTACCCCAAACTGGAAACTTTACTTGCTGAATTTGTCAGGGAGCTGTGTGCAAGGTCACTACCTATAACAGCAGAGTGCATCCGCGTTAAAGCTCTCGATATAGCGCGCGACTCAGGGCTTAAGAGAATGTCATTCAAGGGATCGTCATCGTGGGTGTGCCGATTTATGAAGTGGAAGGGCTTTACGCTGAGGCGGCGTACTTCTGTCTTTCCGCAAATACTGCATCAGTAACACATTGGATGGAACGGAGGACGATGCACTCTGGGACGTTACTAGTGAAAAACAGACGTCATCGGACTCGAGTTTGGACGAGTCTGAGTGACAGCACTTTGTGGCCTTCTGGTGTTTTAACTGCATTAGATTGGTGTCCAAATAAAAATAAATGTCACCACAGTGCAGCTGGTTGTGTGGGTGTATTTAGCTAGGTAAGAGTACTTTGCAATTTTTAAAAATTTATTTTCAGAAATTTGAAATTTGGGGGTTGACCTATATTCCGGTTTTATAGTAATTCAAATTCAAATAGAAGAGCATTTGAATACTGAATATAAAAATTTTGGTGTTAATGAAATAGCAAAAACTATTTGAGAAATTGTTGAAAGTTGAAATATTCACGTACCCCTACTCTACAGTCATCAGGGTGTGTGACTATTCGCATAATGTTTTCACTTGGGATATTCTGCACCGTAAACTTGAAGTAGCAACGTTTTGAAACCTAAGTAAGTGGTGGAAACATAAAAAATAGGCTTTTCGTATCTCAGGCTTTGACTGGATGGTGGGTTATGTTAGCATGGGTAAACTTTTGAATTAAGGATAGATTATGAACAATTCGCCATGACAAGGGCCCGAACTTTCATTTATAAAGGCGAGATGCTTGAATTGTGTTTGTGCTTAATGTGAAACATGGCTTCTATGCGATGGTTGTGTTATATTCCACTACAGCATAATTTCTTAATGGGGCTATTTAAAACCTTTTATGACGAGTATGCATTTTTTTTTTTTCAAACTGTTTCTTGCTTATATGTCTATCACTGATTCTCGCCACTATTATTTACTTTCTTCCTAACGTATTTTGCAGGCACCATGGTCTTTCACATTTTGGGTCACGTACGAGGAGTTCAGGCGTTTCGCCGGCGTCCGCTCATTCTGAAGATGAGCCCCGTGCTGACTCCTTCGGACCTACAATCCCATGTTCCTGCCGGTCTTTGTTTGCGTTGTTTTTCATTCTTCTTATTAGACAGAGATAAGAGCGACGTGTTGCAGCTCTTCATTGGAAGCTGCCGTTGGCACAAAGTGTGCGCAGTAGTCTACAACCTTACGTTCGTTTCGTCACCCCATTGTGCACATACAAGAATCCACGCAACCCAACACAATCTATTCAGTTATCGTTTTCCCGTAGTTGTTATTGTTAGTGTTGTTTCGGATGCGTATGTAAGTTTGCGGATGATGACTTGGTTGTGGCAGGTGTGGTTTATACACAGCAGGTGTTTGCCTCCTATTGCGAAAGCTCTGCTGCGTGCTTACAGTCCACCTGTGACGCTAGAGCACTTGGTGGTATATGTGCAAGTGACGTAGCTGTTTACTTGAAGTAATTGTGACGTTGAGTATGATCAATTTTTGTTGGCCATTTTCTTACTAGGAACCTCAGGAAGCATTCACGGCGTTGTGGCAATCGATGATTGAAAATGTTAAACAATATTTTTGCTTTGCTGTGACTGTAATGGATGCAGGTGCTGCTGCAGGCTTTTATTTTTCTACTTGGTGAGATGCCGACGGGATGGTTGTGTGGGGTTCGAGTTCTTCAACACCTCTGGCAACGATGAGAGTTATGTACTGTTGAGCTGTTCCTTGCCATGAATATGTGGCAGTGTGATGCTTCATGTCTGGGAACATTGAGGAGGGTTTGCTTTGATGGCTGGCAGTCGCGACTGAGCTTTGTAACATTTAGTTTAGGGCACTGTGTCCTTTGTTCCTGTAGTTGCCTCTAATGTTTAAGGCCTCTAATGTTTAAGGCCTCTAAACGTGCCTCTAATGTTTAAGGCAGCTTGTCTGTGCCATGTTCTGTGCTACAATGATCGCGTGGGTAGCGTTTCTCTTCTGGTGTCTTAACTACAAAAGTGTTATAAGCAGTATATGCCAAGCTGGAAGTCCTCGAAGTTGAATGCCTTACTGTTGAAAGCGTAAGAATAAAATCTCTCTCTGCAGCTTGTTTATGGAAGCATGATAGAGGCACTTAAAGTTAGCTGTGCTTCACTTCTCGTATCCTGGAATGTTCTTCACTGGAAATTGAGTCGCTCGTGAGCTAAAAAGAGGCTGCTTGTATAGTCTGGTTAATATAGATTTTTATGACACTAACATCATAGAGAAGGATGGGAAGCTTTAAAGGTATGCAACTAGAAGGAAGTGAAGAGTATACATAATACGTTTGATTTGTTGTGCTGCCATGAAGACTGCAGATTTTTCCTGGCGTGTCTTGACAGACCCAAACTTTTTTTTTGGTTTGTTAGAGATGAAAGTCACGCAGCACACCCGGAAAAAATTTTTTTGTCTTTGTTGGGTAGTCAGGTTTAGTAATGGAGCTGTTTTTTAGTTCTGTTAACGTCTTTTGAACTGCGTGCTTGTTTGAGTTGTCGGTATTTTGCAGCGATTTACACTTGTTACAACTACATAGATGCACTACCAAATGTACGGAAAAAAGGTGTTGCTTCAGACATGTTTTAATGTTTGGGCCACTGCTTGCTGCCGATCTCAAAGTTGCATGGTGTATGTGAGGCATTTGATACGAAACCACCCGAGAATAAAAAAAAAAGAAATGGTTTTTAATCGCAGCGTGTGTTATGAATGTCTGTCCGAACCAGCATGTCTTTCAGGGAAGTTTATTTCGGTATTTTTTCGTAGATGAGGCCGCCCGACATGTTCTGAGACCAAATATCTTGGGTGGCGTTCGTAAGTGCTTAAAGTGCGTTTCAGTGTGGTTTGCAAACAATGCTTTATTTCCAAGATGTGTTTTGTTGTTGCTGTGTTTGGCCAAGTGCAAAGTTCTATGGCAGTTCCTTCATTTGATGCCCACTGCTCTGATGGTTAAGGGGCCTACCATTTGACTTGCTTAAAACATTTCTGAGACTCACAGTGTGAAAAAAACACACAAAAAATGATGCAGCATAGAAAACGTATTCTGGTCTTACTGTTATGCGTCGTATTTTCACAGCTTTTCACGTCGTGTGTCAGATTCATGACTTAAAATTTAAAGGAGCACCAACTTCACCACTGTGCTATGCGTTCATTCGGGACAAACTGTGCTACGTGGATGCGGGGATCTAGGTCTTTCCTTTGCCATCTCCCTCCGCTTTTTCCCACATTTATGCTCATGCTTACTCTTTTCCTTGCACTTTACTCTCTCACTTTGTGAAGTGCCATCTGTCTAGGCACACAGAAATCATTGTGTGCATGCTGTGTGCATGTGCTGGTAGCCGGAGGCATGTTGCAGACGACAATATGGACAAGCTAGCAGACTCGGAAAGGTGGCTGAACGCAGAGACCCCACCCGTGGCTCTCGTCTGAATGCCAGCATTTTTTTCCCTCATCTTTTTTCTTATTGCACCATCTGGCAAAATTCTGTGAAGGCAAGACCAACATTGCAGAATGTGTTCCTTCCCTACGAG
Source organism: Rhipicephalus annulatus (assembly GCA_013436015.1). Lineage (NCBI taxonomy): Eukaryota > Metazoa > Arthropoda > Arachnida > Ixodida > Ixodidae > Rhipicephalus > Rhipicephalus annulatus. The sequence continues at coordinate 19,081 of WOVY01015864.1, forward strand.
CAGAGTCGCTCTTCTTGTTTTATCTTACTCCGGGTCAAAACCAACTCGCCCAGCTTTCCATTGTGCTGATTACTATGACATTTCTCCATGTTCGTATGCATGTGCAAGCTGCAAGGCATGTAAAAATCAGCATAGCGTGTATGTGCCACTTTACACGTATCTTGTGAATATGTAAATTCCCAGTGTTTGAGGTACTCTTGTGAGAAGTGTAAGATGACAATTACAGAGGTATATAATATATAGATATATATAGATATATATATATAGAGATATATATATATATATATATATACATACACACACACACACACACACACACACACACACAAGCCTTGACAATGCAGTGCCTAGGCAGAAGTGAAAGTGAGAGCATTGTCAGATGCACTTAAATGGACGGCAGTTGTGTTTCACTTTTGAAAGTACTCGTTGGAACATGGTGACGTATTACAGAGAGCCTTTCGATTGTAGCCCTCGCAATTTTCTTTTTGGGACAACTGAGATTCTGGAATTCTCATGGATCGATAAGACTCTCTACATGACAGGCCATGTTTTTTCCTTTTTCAACCGACCAACGGTGTCTTCAAGAGTGTTTGTCTTTTTGTGAAAATAAAAACTGTCAACAAGTTGTGTTAAATCTGCCTTGTCTGTGCTGTTGCGAACGACGGGCCGATCCCGCCGAAGCCACCACTGTTGCGAAGCCACCTCCGAAATCCCACCGCTGACCTCCACTGTTGCGAAAGACGGCGACGCCAACACGGTCCCGAAGGCGCCACTGCTTTCAACTCCGCCGGGAAGGTCACCAGCCGTTTGGTAGCGTATGTTTCTCAGCTCGCGACTGCTTCTGCGCAGAGCTGATAAGACGAGCGGACGAGACGACGGTGAGTTAAACAAGGTTTATGTACAGCATATATACCGAGGCGTTACAATTTCGGCACTGGGGCCGACAGAGACCTCGAAGAGCCGAGCTCTCCTCTCTAACACATAGGTCAGCTTTTCGCCTAAGACCGCCGACTCACACACATGTCGGCTCTCCGACACGGGGACTCCTCTCACATAGGACCGCCGATCGCGACGCGCCGCAGGGCTTCTTTTATTTGCACCTGGGTCCAACCAAAATGTCCAATCAGAAGCGCCGCTGGTCGTCAGGGCAGATTCCTCCAATGGGGTCGCCGCTGGGCCACGTCAGACCCCAGACACGAAGACGTCGGCTCGCTGTCACGTGCGCTACTGACTCACTGCACGTGGGCCAGAGAGGCGCCGCGCGTGTTTACGCGTTGAGTTGTTCGTGTCCAGGCGGACTGCTGGGCTGGCCTTGACCCAGATTGCCTTTTTCAGAGGCACGGACGTTTGGAACGAGGACTCGCTGGCATAACAGCACCCCCGCCTCCAGACAATTGCACCGGAAAGACGAGCTGCTTCCACGGGGCTCGGATGTCAGGTGCGCTCGTTCGCCAGGTCCCTCCAGGTTCGCCTCCAGGGCCATGGGGAAGAATGACAGCTCCAGACCGTTTCGGAACACATCCCATTCTTGACGACGGATCCTCAGCTCCACTGGTTTTTCACCACAACTTGTCGGACCAGCTTCACTCGTCTCTTCTGACCATCTTCGGTTTCAGCACTTGTCGATGGTTCTGCAACTTGCTAAGAACGGTTCGACAACAAACAACACACGACACAAGCAAGTGCCCTCGGTCACCCGACAGAACACCAGACAAAGTATAGTACAACATATACCTATCTAGTGTCTATCGGAATTTTGTTCCCTCTACATCAAGAGGCACATGTGGGACAAAGACCCTTAAAATGACAACTCAATTTTTTTTCCCACGTACAACAATGTAACGAATTAGAATACCACATAAAGTTGGCCCCTTGAGATCACATTGAACGAGAGCGCTCAGCCCAGGTCGTGATGAGGTCAAAATTTTGCCCCGAATCGCCAGCGAGAAACCGAAAGGTTGAGAAGTTACTAGCTGGAACGCACTGCTCAATGCACCTGCATTAGCGTTTACCTTTCTTTATTTTTTTTTTGATAGCGAACGTCAAAGTTGCGCTGTGGAGCAACATGCTCCACTTCAGTAACCGGCCACTTTTAGGCGACGATACCTATGCGGCACCAAGAGCGGCTCACACTTTCGACGTTGCACAGGGGAACAACGATACGGCTTGCTACGGATTGACTCCTCACCGCTTAGCTCGATATCGTGTTCGATCACCCTCGTGTTTCCGGGGCGGTCCGAAAACACGTCTCCAAACTCGGAACCAATCTTTCTCAGGTCCTCTTCTCAGGTCCTCCTTCACTTAAGCTAGGCTCTAGGTTCAACTGTTCCCAGATTACTTTCGATCCCCCTTTGATTACCTCACTAGAACTCCAAATTTCTGCTTCCTCTTCCTCTGAAGCATTCAACAGCTGATTTACGACCGCTTGATGTTGAACGTATGGTTTCAATCAAGTTGTAATTTTGTTCTGCCGCCTTCCTACTGCACCTCAAATTGTCATCGCAAGGCTTCGAAATACTTTGGCGGGGCCCTTCCCAATCAACCTGCAAGCTTGTTCCTTTTGGATGGCTGCAGCAGCCTTACCTGATTATCAACTTCAAAAAGCGCGCTTCTTCACCGATTTCTCGTAGTGCTCCTTCGACAGCACTTGTGCCGCGTCTTTCTGGCTTTCCACTAGCGCTTCAATGTGGCTTTCCACTAGCGCTTCAATCGAGAGATCCTCACGCTGCTCTCGAATGAGCGTCTCTCGATCAACTCTCAGGCAGCTCGCTCCAACTTTCCGCTACCAGGCGAGAGCGTGCAAACCCTCTCGCTCTGACTCAATGCGCCATGTCGTCTCCTTCTACGGAAACCGCGCCGGTCGGTTCGGCGACGGGCGCTCGCGTTGACTGCTACATGACTCATGCGGAACTTTCCTTTCTGGGTTCCGTCGACCCGCCGACAAGGTCACCTTGAGAGTTCCCCGCTATTGAACAAGATCAAGCTGCCGCGATAGCTTCCGCGCTTGCGATCGCGTGAGGGCCATGCACGCCTAAGTTGAGGAAGAAGAACGATTTTTGCCCTGCTCTTGAGAAGCTGCTCTGAGTTGTTTGAGAAAAGATAAGGAAAACGATCATTTAGCGCGGCAGACACAGCCGCTTCGGTGCGAGGACTACCGAACGGGCCTTCAATGACAACCGTGGCGATTGGTAGCGAAACACTCTGCTCCTCGGCGACTTGCCTGATCCCACGCGCATTCTCCTGTTAAAGTCATCCGGAGACACCAATGAAGGATGGACAACGTCCATGGTTGCCGCTGAGTCTCTAAGTGCTCGGCACGTTTTTCTCATTCACCCTAATTTCTTGGAGATACGGCTCCAACAACCCGCATGTTTTTTTTCTGATTTCGGACTTGTGCGAAGGCAAACTTTTCCTGGACAGTTTTCTCGCGATATGTGTCCTTCCTTTTTGCAGTTGTAGCAGATTAGCGGCTTCCGTTTGTTTCTCCGATTCAACTGCCCTGTGTGGTAGAAACCTCACTCGATTTTCTCGTTTCTGTTTGCCCTTCCCCTACACTGTCATTCGTAAGAGGAGGGGTCCTTCTTGTAAATTACGGTGCGGAGCGGGTTTCGTTGATCAGGTTTCATTGAAAAGCCCTCTTTTTCTCTCATCCTTTCAACGCGCACCTGCCCTGCTATGCAACTTTCGGCGAGTATAATACTCCTCAGCTAACTCTGCTGCCTTGTTTAGCTGTACTTCACCAAGCCTGTCCTGCAGCCAAAGTCTGACATTATCTCGATTGCAGCGGTAGAATTGCTCCAATGCAACGCATTCCACCACTTTATCGCGGTCGTCATAAACACCTTCGCCCTTGAGCCATTCAATTAAATCGGCTTTAAGACGAAACGCGAAGTCAACTTGTGACTCATTCCCCTTTTTCAGCATACCGGAACCTTTGCCTGAAAGCCTCGGGTGACAACTTATAACTCAAGAGCACTTCCTTAACCTCGTCATAGCTCTCAAACGCTTCCCTCGACAAGCAAGTTATCGCGTCGGACACTTCGCCGGGAAGAAGAGCTAGCAGGTTCCGCGCCCAAAGAGACCGCTCCAAAGCGTTTCGCTCACAGACGTGTTCAAACTTGACGAGATACTTCGCCATGTCCTCGCCTACTACGAACGGTGGCAGTTGGTCCCGAATTCTAAAACCGCTGACCTGAATGTTGGAGAAGCTACGCTAGGCGCCTGCGAACACTGTAGGATTGCCAATTCTAGTCGTTTCAACTCGAGACGCTCCTGTCTCTCGGCTCCTCGCGACGTTCGCGCCTTCAGCTCTTCACGTTCGCGAGCTTCGCGCCTTTCAGCTTCTTGCGAGCTTCGCGCCTTTCAGCTTCTTCGCGAGCTTCGCGCCTTTCAGCTTCTTCGCGAGCTTCTACTTCTCGCCTTTCAGCCTCCTCACGGCGTGCTTTAATATTCCACCCAGGCCTCATCGACTTCCTCAGCAGACCACTTCCCTCATCCTTCATGATCTCAAGGATCGCTTGCTTTCGTTTCGCACGGCCCAAAGTAATGCCGAGTTCCTCACAAATTTCGATGAGTTCCTTCACTTTAAGGGTTCTCCATCGTCACACTAGCCTCTTGCTGTTTGCCCCTGTTAACAATTTACTTGCCGTACCCACTATAAGTCAACTAAGCAAGACGCGCAAGCAATTTTTCACTCTCCCGTGTTTACCCCCTCCGCATTAACTTTGGTTTCAAAGCACTTCGACTTTGCTTGAAACGATCAAAGCTCACTCTAATGCTTCACAACAGCCCTTCTCTAAACTACTACAACCTGAGCTACAGTAGTCTGGTGAACTGAGGGGAAAACATCAGGCACTCACCGCATCGATGTCCGCTGACGTCGGCCGATCCCAACGTGCCAACTGGCTTGCAACCACTGTTGCGAAGCCACCTCCGAATCCCACCCGCTGACCTCCACTGTTGCGAAGATCGGCGACGGCCAACACGGTCCCGAAGGCGCCACTGCTTTCAACTCCGCCGGGAATGTCACCAGCCGTTTGGTAGCGTATGTTTCTCAGCTCGCGACTGCTTCTGCGCAGAGCTGATAAGACGAGCGGACGAGACACGGTGAGTTAAACAAGGTTTATGTACAGCATATATACAGAGGCGTTACAATTTTCGGCACTGGGGCCGACAGAGACTCGAAGAGCCGAGCTCTCCTCTCTAATACATAGGTCAGCTTTTCGCCTAAGACCGCCGACTCCACACCATGTCGGCTCTCCGACACGGGGACTCCTCATCACCTAGGACCGCGATCGCCGACGCGCCGCAGGGCTTCTTTTATTTGCACTGGGTCCAACCAAAATGTCCAATCAGAAGCGCCGCTGGTCGTCAGGGCAGATTCCTCCAATGGGGTTCGCCGCTGGGCCACGTCAGACCCCCAGACACGAAGACGCCGGCTCGCTGTCACGTGCGCTGCTGACTCACTGCACGTGGGCCAGAGAGGCGCCGCGCGTGTTTACGCCGTTGAGTTGTTCGTGCCAGGCGGACTGCGGGCTGGCCTTGACCCAGATTGCCTTTTTCAGAGGCACGGACGTTTGACGAGGACTCGCTGGCATAACAGTGCTCTGTTTATACCCTAATATATTAGTTGTTTTCGAATGCCTCGCAATCGTTGTGAAGGAGCCGCTTGCGTCTCGTTGATGATTTGTGGGGTTTAACGTCCCAAACGCTACGTCTCGTAGAAATTTTCTTTCTTCTCTGAGAAGTTGGTGAGGGCTAAGCCTACAGATGTGATGAGCATACCTGGAAAGATTTTAGTGTACACGAGTTTATTAACCAGAAAAAAGTTTTAAATGTCATGACACTTGAGCATCTGTTAGCTTTCTTGTGGAAAAGTTTCAGAGAATGCTTCGTGTTGGTGATGCACGACAACATAACTTCCGTTGGAAATACCTTTATAAAACTCGCACAAGCTTGCAAAGATGTGTTTTGAACAATTTTGCGAACTGTTTCACATTTTAGCATAGTGTGCTTATAACAAGTAAGGCTTAACATCCCAGAACTGTGATATGATTACAAGAAATGCTGCAGCGGAAGGCTTCAGAAATTTCGACCCCTGAAATTTTTTTTAACGTGGAATTATGTCTAAGGACACGGGCCAGTGGCATTTTTGCCTCCGTAGAAAATGTGGCTGCCAAGGCCGGAATTCGATCTCATGACCTGCGAGTCTGCAGTCAAGCATCTGAGCCATTAGACCACTGCGGCAAGTTGCATAAGTGTGCTGTGAAAGAGCTTGTGCACGTATTCAGATCGTTGACGTGATTGCTTTTGCTAATTTTGACAAAGCCCTTTATTCAACTTCGCTGTTTCTGGCTTCCGCATGCCACACGTGGACTGGTGGGGACGTGTTTGACAATGAAAACCCCGTAACTTGACCTGCCATTTAGTCACATTCACTTCATAGCGAAATATGGAGTAAAGAGAAGAAAAAAAACTACAATTGCTTCGAGAGGAAAATCGTGGCAGATAGCTTCTTTCAAGAGCGTTTTAGAACGTGTGGGTAGATGGCAGTGTAGCTTTTGAGGGCAAAGCTTGCGCTTTGTCAATTTCGTGACAATTACTTGTTAACAACAGTTATCCAAATGGAAAAAAGCCAACTCATTTAACCAATAATGATACCAAAAAGACAGAAAAGTTTGACATGCCACTTTAGGACATTATATAAATGTACAAAACCTGCTAGCATATTCTATTCCACCAGAAATCTGTGGTGTGAATGCTATTAATTGCTAACGTGCTAAAGTCTAGCTGTGAGTTGCATTTAGAAAAGAACTTTATCATTGTACATTTCTGCTAATGGCTGGTTTCAAGGCCAATACCCCATATTGGGTAGGAACCAGGAAGTCTAGGTGCAAGCAAGCAACCAAGCTAATGACTGGTCAACACTATTAGATTAAGCTTCCTGATTCAGCATCTACGGTAGGCTCATGCTCTTATCTCTATGTTATTTCACTGGTTGACTTGAATTGTGTAAATAAAAATAACATGTATATCTATAAAAACAAAATGGCTGCCATGGCAAGATGAGTGTACTCCCATGTATTTTTTTCAATATTATACAAATAATGATGTCAAGCAGATAAACGCACACAATGCATGTTGTATTAGACGTATTTATTCTTTGAATGTCCTAATAGTTTGCCACAAAATTCCTAGATCTGCGAAACGAGCCGGAACGTCTGTCCCTGGGGTTCGGGAATGACGTGGAAGTACTTCTTGTAGAGGGCCTCTGTGTTTCTCCCTTCGTAGAACTTCTGCACGCGCGGGTGGCTGAAGTCCAGGTCCACCTTCTCTCGCGTCAGCATGACGCGTCCTTCAACGGCCGCGATCAGTGTCTGTCGAGTGTGCCCAAACACCACCTGCGTGCATGTGAGGCGTTGGGTTTCGAACCTGGAATCCCATGCTTTGAAGCCGAGTGTCTTACCAACTCCGTTGAACGAGGGTGCTAGCAGAAGATCAATATATCTGAACCATTATATGCATTGCACTGGCGATGCAAAAAATCTAAAAGAACAACATATCCTATCAACTAGGGATGGGCAAATAGTAAGTTCTACGTTTCGAAGCGAATTCAAAGCTCATCGTGACTTGGTGAATAACTTCAATACGAAGAGTACGAATTTCATATACAGAATATTATAAAAAGAATCAGCATTTTTGTCATGAACAAAACCAACTTGCACAATATTTTCAAGAATTGGAAGTAGGCCCGTGTAAATGAAAATTTGTTTGATGTGCAGTGGAAGCAACTTTGAATAGTAGCAAGATATGCGTAGAAACAAGGAGCAAGTTATAGCTGATGCTATACTGTACGTTTTAAAATATCCGTCCAACTTTAAAGGGCCAGTAAACAACCTCGATGTCTAAAAATTGTTATAATAGAAATATGGGCGCTTGTGCTTTGTAACATGCTGCTGAAAGAATTTTGCCAA
>WOVY01015866.1:0-14231 GCA_013436015.1 Rhipicephalus annulatus
CCAGCCGTGAGCAGGAATCGAACCTACGACCTTCGAATAACGCGTTCGATGCTCTAACCACTGAGCTATCACAGCGGCCTTCCTTCCATCCACATATTTTGGGTTTATATGTGAATTGAAGTAAGAGTGACAGTCAGCGCCATCTATAAGCCAAGCGACGAGTGTAGAACACTCTTTATGCGCATGTTTGGCGTCACGTAGCACGTGAACTTATTATGAGCGGGCAGCTGAATTAATAGTCCCTCGTATACAACCTAATGACACCAAGTCTGCCAGTACGAGACCCTCGTTTAATGAAATAAGGGAAAGAAGTGTTTACCTAAGGGCTCGTTTTCCGTGTTTTAACACAATATTAATGAGATCTAACAGACAGTAAGCCAAGGAATGTACAGGGGAAGTTATTAAACCAATTGAATGTAAATAAGAAGAAAGAGAAGTGGATGAAAAAATAACCAGCCTTGAGCAGGAATCGAACCTACGACCTTCGAAATACGCTCGATGCTCTAACCACTGAGCTACCACAGCGGCTTCCCTCCATCCACTTATTTTGGGTTTATATGTGAATATAGAATAGGAGTTCGACAGTCAGCGCCATCTATAGCCAAGCGACGAGTGTGAAAACACTCTTTTATGCGCATGTTTGGCGTCACGTAGCACGTGAACTTATTATGAGCGGGCAGCTGATTAATAGTCCCTCGTATACAACCTAATGACACCAAGTCTGCCAGTACGAGACCCTCGTTTAATGAAATAAGGAAAGAAGTGTATACCTAAGGGCTCGTTTTTCCGTGTTTTACACAATATAATGAGATCTAACAGACAGTAAAGCCAAGAATTGTACAGGAGAAGTTATTAGACCAAATTGATTGTAAATAAGAAGAAGAAAGTTGGATGAAAAAATAACCAGGCTTGAGCAGGAATCGAACGTACGACCTTCGAATAATACGTCGATGCTCTAACCACTGAGCTACCACAGCGGCCTTCCCTCCATCCACTTATTTTGGTTTATATGTGAATTATAGAAGTAGGACGGCGTCCACGGACAGTCCAAGGCGCAATCTCTAAGGCCAAGCGACGAGTGTGAAAACACAATGTCTTATGGGCATGTTCTTGTGTTTGGCGTTTCGCGATAGCCACGTGAACTTATTATGAAGCGGCAGTTGATTTAATAGTTCCCTCGTACTACAACCTAATGAAACCAAGTCTGCCGTACGGAGACCCTCGTTTAATGAAATGAGAGGGATAAGACAGTGTTTACCTAAGGGCTCGTTTTTTTCGCCGTTTTAACACAATCATAATTGAGATCCTCGGCCCCCCCCCGACCCAGTAGTAAAGCCAACCAGACATCTCTACCGGAAGAAGTTATTAGGCCCAAATTGATTGTAAATAAGAAGAAAGGAATTGGATGAAAATACAATAACCAGCCATGAGCAGGAATCGAACCTACAACCTTTCGAATAAAGCGTTCGCATGCTCTAACCACTGAGCTACCAAAGCGGCCTTCCCTCCATCCACATTATTTTGTGTTTATATGTGAATTTAGATAGTGGATGGATGGATGGATGCTATGAGCGTCCCCTTTATAACGGGGTGGTGACAAGTATGCCACCAGGCTCGACAAAAAAAACCTTTTTTTCTTTTTTGATGTTGGCCTAATGCCTCTACTTCGATAAATTCTATCTTAATGGAAAAAAAGGTAAATTTTCAGCTTAAGTTCTCTGCCATTTACGGCACACTGTCCATATTTTATTTTTCCAATATTTATTTTTGTCCTTTCTCTCTAATTTTCTGCCACCAATACTCTAACCGTCTCTTACTTATTTCAATCGCGGGTGTGTTTCAGCTTTCCATTGTTGTCCCTAAAACCCAAGGCTTCCTGTAGGCTCGTGCCCAAACGTACACCTGGGTGGATATCTCCACATTCAATCAGAACATGCTCCGCCGTTTCCTTATCTTTCCCGCAGCATGTGCATTGTTCTTCTTCTTTACTGAATCTTGCTTTATAACTACGCGTTCTAAGGCAACCCGATCTCGCTTCAAACAGTAAAGCGCTTCCCCTTGAATTATCGTAAATTGCCTCCCTCCTTATTTCATTTTTGCCCTTTCGGTAGTTACTCAAAGCCGGTTTTTTCTCCATAGCTGCCATCCAGTAAATCCTCTCCGCCTCCCTGACTTTTCCCTTAACGCTCTTTGTTGACATATGGCTTACAATACCAGCCGTATATTTACTAGTGAGTCTTCTAGTTCTTTTTCTCCACTGTGTGTCCACGCTCTTCCTATACAAATAACGGAACACCTTCTCTGCCCATCTACTCTCCTTCATATTTCTTAGCCTTTCTTCGAACCTTATTTTGCTCTGCGCTTCCCTCGCCTCAAAACCTGCCCACCCCATATCGCCCTTTACAGCCTCGTTTGTCGTCTTCCCGTGAGCACCCAACGCGAGGCGTCCCACAGTCCTTTGATTTACATCCATTCCCGATTGCACCTCTGCCCTCATGCACACCACTGAGTTCCCAAAAGTAAGCCCTGGAACCATTACACCCTTCCACAGACCTCGAAGCACCTCATACCTATTGTATCCCCACAACGCTCTGTGCTTCATTATTGCCGCATTCCTCTTTCCTTTTGCTGCCGAGGCTTTTTCCTGTACCTCCATGTATCTATCACTCTCATTTACCCATACTCCAAGGTACTTGTATTCACTTACCCTCGGTATTTCTTGGCCTTGTATGGACACCGTCTGATCACAGGGATCATTGAATACCATCAATTCCACACTTCGTTACACTGAATCCTAGTCCAAGAGCTTCACCTTCCCTTCCGCATATATTCGCCAGCTGCTGTATATCATCTCGACTGTCCGCAAATAAGACGATATCGTCCGCATAAAATAAACCTGGAAGCTTCTGCTCAATCATCATGCCGCCCTGTTTGTGTGACAGATTAAAACCAATGTTGCTACCTTCTAGCGCTTTTTCCATACTCACCATGTACAGCATGAATAACAGCGGGGACAAAGGACATCCCTGTCTCAGACCCTTGCTAACCTCAACGTTCTCTTTGCTACGCATTCCTTCCCACTCTATGCAAACTGTATTTTCTCGGTATATCTCCCTCAAAAGCTGTATACAGTCGTCGCCCATGCCCATTCCTTTCAATATATCCCACAAAATTTCCTGATTAACGTTGTCGTATGCCCCAGTGATGTCTAGAAAAGCCACGTACAAGGGCCTATTCTCTATTTTAGATATTTCTATACACTGAGTGAGAACAAACAGGTTATCGTCTAACCGCCTGTCGACTCGAAATCCGTTCTGAAGTTCTCCCAAAATATCGTTATGTTCGGCCCATGTTTCTATTTTCATTTTTACTGCTTGCATCGCCAACCTGTATAGTACCGATGTAATGGTTAGTGGTCTATACGAGCGAATCTTGTCCTTTTCTCCCTTGCCTTTATAGATTAAGTTCATTCTACTTTGTCGCCAACTGTCCGGTATTTGTCCGTCCTTTAAGCTTTTTTCTACTGCTTTTAACAATGCTTCTTTAGTGTTATGTCCTAGTTCGTTAATGAGGCTAACGGGAATCCCATCTAAACCCGCGGCAGTGCGCTTTGGAATTTTTCCTTCGGCCTTTTTCCAGTTGAAATTATCAAGTACTAGCTCTTCCTCTGTTGCTTTCTCCGCCACACTTTTACTCACCGGGGAGATCCCCTGGACGCTCTTTTGAAACGAATCGGCTGTTACCTTTTGGATGTAACCTAGCGCTTCGTACCCTTCCAATTGATTTCCTCCTTCATCTAGAATATGTTGTTGCGTTGTGACAGACTTCCTACCTAGCGCCTTTATGTGGCTCCAAAAAATCCTAGGCGCGGCCTCCTTTTTTTCGTGTATCTCTGTCATCCAGCGTTCACTTTCACCTTTAATTTTTGCCTCTACCAATTTCTGTACAAGGGATTTTTTCTCTAAATATATTTCCCATATTTTTTTACTTCGTCCTGCGGCCGCTTCTCCTTTTTTGCCTTTCTATGCTCCCGTGATGCTTCGCGTCGCTTCTCGATCGCCTCCCGGATTTCCTTGTTCCACCAACTTTTTGGCTTCCTTTTTCCTTTCCAGCAAACAGTTTTCTTCTCTTTCCCTATCTCCTTCGTCATTAGATGTAACAGCTCACTATACTCCCAGTCCTTGCCTGGTATTTCGCCTACTTCTTCCTCGACTCTTGCGGCTATATTTATTATTTGTTTGTCATTTAAATACGAGCTGCCAGACTTTGATTCCATGCTCATATTTTCAGTTTCGTATCCCATTTGTAATGTTATTCGTTTATGATCACTACCCAAGCTGTTAATGCCTTCCTCGTCTATCCTCATTTCTGTCAGTTTGTGGTAAATTCCTTCAGTCATGAGACAATAATCAATACTTGATTGCTTGTTTCCGACTTCCCATGTGATCTGGCCGTCACATTTAGGCCCCGTGTTAACTATCTCCAGACTATGTTGCTCGCAAAGATCTAGTAATAACTTCCCATTGGTGTCTGAATATCCGTCAAGGTCATGTATGTGGGCATTCATGTCCCCTAGAAGGATGATTTCGGCCCCATTACCAAATTCCTTAATATCCGCACTCATGCAATCCACTATCTCCTGATTCTTTTCTCTGCAGTTATTCCCCGTCCACAAGTAGGCTACCCCTAGCCACGTTTCCTTTCCACCTACTGTGCCCAGAACCCAGAGGTGCTCTGAACACGTCTGTTTCACTCTAACCCATTTGGCTCCGCGATGAATTAGCATTCCTACACCCCCACCTTTCCTTTCCGATATGGTCCTGTTACACCCTTCCCAAACATAATTTTCAATATGTGGTGGCTCTTCCAAGTCTCTAAGGTGTGTTTCTGTAACCGCATACACGCCTATCTGTTCTTTGTTTAACTGCTCCTCAATCTCTAACCATTTTGCCTTCTTTCTGCCACCCTGCATGTTTATGTAACTAATTGCAACACGCGCCTTTTTCCTTTTTCTTTTACCTTTTTTCTGGTTTTTCGCAATTCTACCTGTCAAAGCGTCCTCCTGGTTGTTTTCCCTGTTACGAGCTACCCCGGACTCCGAAGGGCCCGTGAGCCCCCCAAAAAAGCTACTGCGCGTCCTGCCAGTCGCCAGCCCACCTCGTGTCCAAGCCTCTTATCGAAATGAATCTTGTCTCTTTGGAATCCACCCCACCTGTGCACTTCCCTGTTTAAATCCACTACCTCGAAACCCTTCTCTCGACTAATTCGCCATATCTCTTTGTTTGCGTCGACAACCGCTCTTTGCAGGTTGACGTTGCGTACTGGTACTTCCGGTACTGTGCATACTACAATTTGCACCTGGGGGGACACGGCGCGCATGTCATCCACCCCTTTCGCCAAGGTCGTCGCTAGTCCTGACGATTCTTTTTTCAGGACGTCATTTAGCCCTCCCGCAATTACAACGAGGTTACGATTGTTAGCTTTAGCTGCGAGTTGTTCACCCGCTTGACTCATTACTGTCCCCAGCGTTTGTCCTGGGAACGTCCCTATCGCAACTCTCTTGTCGCCTTTCACCCTTTCTTTGATTGCCGCTGCGCATCGGACTAAATTTGAGTCACCGGCGATGATGACCTGTTCAGACATTCCTTCTGAAACCTGCACCTGGCTGCTGACTAGGTGACTAGCGTGAGTCACGGCTGCTGGTTTGCTCCCTCCCTCCCTCAAAACTACTTCCCGGTAGCTGGGCCCTGTGGCCAATGTATCTGCCTTTGTCATGCCTGTTTCCTTCATCTCTCCCGCACGGGGGGTCGTCGCCATAATGCTTCCGCCGTCACCTGCGTCTTCGTTCCCTTTCACGACCTTCGATAGGCCCTTCTCGGCTGACCGGAGCCTTTCTTCCATGGCTGACGTTTTCTCTCGCTCCTTCGCCAATGCATTCTCCAGCTCTGCGATTTTCTCCATGAGCCCACTCTGGACCGCCATCATATTTTTCATTTTCTCCTCGAACTCGCACTGTCTACACTTGGCGTCATCTTCTGCTTTCTCCTCCGCACTAACTTCCACCTTCCAACCTACCCCGCACTCTGAACACTTTACGGTCTTTTTGACCATGGCTAGCTCAGTTTACCGATGCCCACGTGTTAGAAAACTGTACTAAAATACACTGGTCTAAGCCAAAAAGAACCACAATAATAAATAAATACGCTACACTTCACAGCACCTGCGCATGCACGTGGTCGGTCTACGCGCAGACCTCAGCCACGTGGTGGCTGGAGAAAAAAAGACACAGTACAAAATACTAAAAAAAACGTACACCGTAATAGACCTAATCAAGCTTTACGCTAGCGCCTTACGTTCTCATAACGCTACAGACAGAGGCAAGCTGGAAACATGCAAAAACACTTATCTGTAGCTGTCATTCCGGAGCTCTCCAAAAACACGTCCGACCTCTACCACACTCTCCGCCTAGTAAGGAGTGACAAACAGCGCCATCTATAAGCCAAGCGACGAGTGTGAAAACAGCTCTTTTATGCGCATGTTTGGCGTCACGTAGCACGGGAAACTTATTATGAGCGGCAGCTGATTAATAGTCCCTCGTATACTAACCTAATGACACCAAGTCTGCCAGTACGAGACCCTCGTTTAATGAAATAAGGGAAAGAAGAGTTTACCTAAGGGCTCGTTTTTTCGTGTTTTAACACAATATTAATGAGATCTAACAGACAGTAAAGCCAAGGAATGTACAGGAGAAGTTATTAGACCCAATTGAATGTAAATAGAAGAAAGAAAAGTGGAATTAAAAAATAACCAGCCGTGAGCAGGAATCGAACCTAGCACCTTCGAATAACGCGTTCGATGCTCTAACCACTGAGCTACCTACAGCGGCCTTCCCTCCATCCACTTATTTTGGGTTTATATGCGAATTAGAAGTAGGAGTGACGACAGTCAGCGCCATCTATAAGCCAAGCGACGAGTGTGTAAACACCATTTTATGTGCATGTTTGGCGTCATGTAGCACGTGAACCTATTATGAGTGGGCAGCTGATTAATAGTCCCTCGTATACAACCTAATGACACCAAGTCTGCGAGTACGAGACCCTCGTTTAATGAAATAAGGGAAAGAAGAGTTTACCTAAGGGCTCGTTTTCCGTGTTTTAACACAATAATAATGAAATCTAACAGACAGTAAAGCCAAGGATTGTACAGGGGAAGTTATTAGACCCATTTGAATGTAAATAAGAAAAAGGAAATTGGATGAAAAAATAACCAGCCGTGAGCAGGAATCGAACCTACAACCTTCGAATAACGCGTTCGATGCTCTAACCACTGAGCTACCACAGCGGCCTTCCCTCCATCCACTATTTTGGGTTTATATGTGAATTTAGAAGTAAGAGTGACAGTCAGTGCCATCTATAAGCCGAGCGACGAGTGTGAAAACACTCTTTTATGCGCATGTTTGGCGTCACGTAGCACGGAACTTATTATGAGTGGGCAGCTGCTTAATAGTCCCTCGTATACAACCTATTGACACCAATCTGCCAGTACGAGACCCCCATTTAATGAAATACCGGAAATAAGTGTACACCTACGGGCTCGTTTTTGTGTGTTTTAACACAATATTATTGAGATCTAACAGACAGTTAAGCCAAGGACAGTACAGGGGAAGTTATTAGACCCAATCGAGTGTAAATAAGAAGAAAGAAAAGTGGATGAAAAAATAACCAGCCGTGAGCAGGAATCGAACCTAGGACCTTCGAATAACCCGTTCGATGATTTAACCACTGAGCTACCGCAGCGGCCTTCCCTCCATCTCCTTATTTTGGGTTTATATGCGAATATAGAAGTAGGAGTGACGACAGTCAGCGCCATCTATAAGCCAAGCAACGAGTGTGAAAACACACTTTCATGTGCATGTTTGGCGTCAAGTAGCGCGTGAATTACTATGAGTGGGCAGCTGAATAATAGTCCCTCGTATACAACCTAATGACACCAAGTCTGCCAGTACGAGACCCTCGTTTAATGAAATAAGGGAAAGAAGTGTATACCTAAGGGCTCGTTTTTCCTTGTTTTAACACATAATAATGAGATCTAACAGACAGTAAAGCCAAGGATGTACAGGGGAAGTTATTAGACCCAAATGAACTAAATAAGAAGAAAGAGAAAGTGCATGGAAAAAATAACCAGCCCTGAGCAGGAATCGAACGTACAACCTTCGAATAATATGCTCGATGCTTAAACCAGTGAGCTACTACAGCGGCCTTCCCTCCATCCACTTATTTTGGGTTTATATGTGAATATAGAAGGAGTGACGACAGTAAGCGCCATCTATAGGCCAAGCGACGAGTGTGAAAACACACTTTTATGTGCATGTTTGGCGTCACGTAGCACGTGAACTTATTATGAGCGGGCAGCTGATTAATAGTCCTTTTGTATACAACCTAAAGACACCAAGTCTGCCTGTACGAGACCCTCGTTTAATGAAATAAGGGAAAGAAGTGTATACCTAAGGGCTCGTTTTTTCCTTGTTTTAACACATTAATAATGAGATCTAACAGACAGTAAAGCCAAGGATTGTACAGAAGAAGTTATTAAACCCAATTCAATGTAAATAAAAGACAGAAAAGTGGATGAAGAAATAACCATCCGTGAGTAGAAATCGACCCTACGACCTTCGAATAACGCGTTCAATGCTCTAACCACTCAGCTACCACAGCGGCCTTCCTTCCATGCACTTATTTTGGGATTATATGTGAATTTGAAGTAGGAGTGACAGTCAGCGCCATCTAAGGGCTAAGCGACGAGTGTGAAAACGCTCTTTTATGCGCATGTTTGGCGTCACGTAGCACGAAACTTATTATGAGCGGGCAGCTGATTATTAGTCCCTCGTATAAAACCTAATGACACCAAGTCTGCCAGTACGAGACCCTCGTTTAATGAATTAAGGGAAAGAAGTGTACACCTAAGGGCTCGTTTTTGTGTGTTTTAACACAATAATAATGAGATCTAACAGACAGTAAAGCAAGGAATGTACAGGGGAAGTTATTAGACCCAATTGAATGTAAATAAGAAGAAAGAAAAGTGGAATGAAAAAATAACCAGCAGTGAGCAGGAATCGAACCTACGACCTTCGAATAACGCGTTCGATGCTCTAACCACTGAGCTACCACAGCGGCCTTCCCTCCATCCACTATTTTGGGTTTATATGTGAATTCAGAAGTAGAGTGACAGTCAGCGCCATCTATAAGCCAGAGCGACGAGAGTGTGAAACACATCTTTTATGCGCATGTTTGGCGTCACGTAGCACGTGAAACTTATTATGAGCGGGCAGCTGAATAATAGTCCCTCGTATACAACCTAATGACACCAAGTCTGCCAGACGAGACCCTCGTTTAATGAAATAAGGGAAAGAAGTGTTATACCTAAGGGCTCGTTTTTCCCGTGTTTTAACACATTATAATGAGATCTAACAGACAGTAAAGCCAAGGAATGTACAGGGGAAGTTATTAGACCCAATTGAATGTAAATAAGAAGAAAGAAAGTGGATGAAAAAATAACCAGCCGTGAGCAGGAATCGAACCTACGACCTTCGAATAACGCGTTCGATGCTCTAACCACTGAGCTACCACAGCGGCCTTCCCTCCATCCACTATTTTGGGTTTATATGTGAATTTAGAAGTAGGAGTGACAGTCAGCGCCATCTATAAGCCAAGCGACGAGTGTGAAAACACTCTTTATGCGCATGTTTGGCGTCACGTAGCACGTGAACTTATTATGAGCGGGCAGCTGATAATAGTCCTCGTATACAACCTAATGACACCAAGTCTGCCAGTACGAGACCCTCGTTTAATGAAATAAGGGAAAGAAGTGTATACCTAAGGGCTCGTTTTTCGTGTTTTAACACAATAATAATGAGATCTAACAGACAGTAAAGCCAAGGAAATAGTACAGGGGAAGTTATTAGACCCAATCGAATGTAAATAATAAGAAAGGAAATTGGATGAACAAATAACCAGCCGTGAGCAGGAATCGTACCTACAACCTTCGAATAACGCCTTCGATGCTCTAACTACTGAGCTACCACAGCGGTCTTCCCTCCACCCACCTATTTGGGTTTATATGTGAATTTAGAAGTAAGAGTTACCGTCACATTCATCTATAGCCAAGCGACGAGTGTAAAAATACTCTTTCATGCGCATGTTTGGCGTCACGTAGCACGTGAACCTATTATGAGCGGGCAGCTGATTAATAGTTCCTCGTAAACAACCTAAATGACACCAAGTTTGTCAGTACGAGACCCTCGTTTAATGAAATAAGGGACAGAAGTGTATCTCTAGGGGCTCGTTTTTTCTGTATTTTAACACAATAATAATGAGATCTAGCAGACAGTAAAGCCAAGGAATATACAGGAGAAGTTATCAAATCAAATTGAATATAAATAAGAAGAAAGAAAGGTGGATGAAAAAATAACCAGCCGTGAGCAGGAATCGAACCTAGGACCTTCGAATAACGCGTTCGATGCTCTAACCACTGAGCTACCACAGCGGCCTTCCCTCCATCCACTTATTTTGGGTTTATATGTGAATTTAAAGTAAGAGTGACAGTCAGCGCCATCTATAAGCCAAGCGACGAGTGTGAAAACACTCTTTTATGGCATGTTTGGCGTCACGTAGCGCGTGAACTTATTATGAGCGGGCAGCTGATTAATTAGTCCTCGTATACAACCTAATGACACCAAGTCTTGCCAGTACGAAGACCCTCGTTTAATGAAATAAGGGAAAGAAGTTGTATACCTAAGGGCTCGTTTTTCCTGTGTTTTAACACAATAATAATGAGATCTAACAGACAGTAAAGCCAAGGAATTGTACAGGGAAGTTATTAGACCCAATTGAATGTAAATAAGAAGAAAAAAGTGGATGAAAAAATAACCAGCCGTGAGCAGGAATCGAACCTACGACCTTCGAATAACGCGTTCGATGCTCTAACCACTAGAGCTACCACAGCGGCCTTCCTCCATGCACTTATTTTGGGTTTATATGTGAATTTAGAAGTAGGAGTGACAGTCAGCGCCATCTATAGGCCTAAGCGACGAGTGTGAAAACACTCTTTTATGCGCATGTTTGGCGTCACGTAGCACGGAAACTTATTATGAGCGGGCAGCTGATTAATAGTCCCTCGTATACAACCTAATGACACCAAGTCTGCCGAGTACGAGACCCTCGTTTAATGAAATAAGGGAAAGAAGTAGTTTACCTAAGGGCTCGTTTTTCGTGTTTTAACACAATAATAATGAGATCTAACAGACAGTAAAGCCAAGAGTGTACAGGGAAGTTATTAGACCCAATTGAATGTAAATAAGAAGAAAGAAAAGTGAATGAAAAAATAACCAGCCGTGAGCAGGAATCGAACCTACGACCTTCGAATAACGCGTTCGATGCTCTAACCACTGAGCTACCACAGCGGCCTTCCCTCCATCCACTTATTTTTGGGTTTATATGTGAATTTAGAAGTAAGAGTGACAGTCAGCGCCATCTATAAGCAAGCGACGAGTGTAAAACACTCTTTTATGCGCATGTTTGGCGTCACGTAGCACGTGAAACTATTATGAGCTGGCAGCTGAATTAATAGTCCTCGTATACAACCTAATGACACCCAGTCTGCCAGTACGAGACCCTCGTTTAATGAAATAAGGGAAAGAAGTGTTTTACCTAAGGGCTCGTTTTTCCGTGTTTTAACACAATAATAATGAGATCTAACAGACAGTAAAGCCAAGGCATTGTACAGGGGAAGTTATTAGACCCAATTGAACGTAAATAAGAGAAGAGAAGTGGATGAAAAAATAACCGGCCTTGAGCAGGAATCGAACGTACGACCTTCGAATAATACGCTCGATGCTCTAACCACTGAGCTGCCACAGCGGCCTTCCTCCATCCACTTATTTGGGTTTATATGTGAATATAGAAAGTAGGAGTGACGACAGTCAGCGCCATCTATAAGCCAAGCGACGAGTGTGAAAACACACTTTATGTGCATGTTTGGCGTCACGTAGCCGTGAACTTATTATAAGCGGGCAGCTGATGAATAGTCCTCGTATACAACCTAATGACACCAAGTCTGCCAGTACGAGACCCTCGTTTAATGTAAATAAGGGAAAGAAGTGTATACCTAAGGGCTCAGTTTTTCTGTGTTTTAACAGAATATTAATGAGATATAACAGACAGTAAAGCCAAGGAATGTACAGGGGAAGTTATTAGACCCAATCGAATGTAAATAAGAAGAAAGAAAGTGCGATGAAAAAAATAACCAGCCCTGAGCAGGAATCGAACCTACAACCTTCGAATAACGCGTTCTATGCTCTAACCACTGAGCTACCACAGCGGCCTTCCCTCCATCCACCTTATTTTGGGATTTATATGTGAATTTAGAAGTAAGGAGTGACAGTCAGCGCCATCTATAAGCCAAGCGACGAGTGTGAAAACACTCTTTTATGCTGCATGTTTGGCGTCACGTAGCACGTAGAACTTATTATGAGCGGGCAGCTGATTAATAGTTCCCTCGTATACAACCTAATGACACCAAGTCTGCGAGTACGAGACCCTCGTTAATGAAATAAGTGAAAGAAGTGTTTACCTAAGGGCTCGTTTTTCCGTGTTTTAACACAATAATTAATGAGATCTAGCAGACAGTAAAGCCAAGGAATTGTACAGGAGAAGTTATTAGACCAAATTGAATGTAAATAAGAAGAAAGAGAAGTGGATGAAAAAATAACCAGCCTTGAGCAGGAATCGAACCTAGCACCTTCGAATATAACGCGTCGATGCTCTAACCACTGAGCTACCTACAGCGGCCTTCCCTCCATCCACTCTATTTTGGGTTTATATGGAATTATAGAACGTAAGAGTGGACAGTCAGCGCCATCTATAGCCAAGCGACGAGTGTGAAAACACACTTTTATGTGCATGTTTGGCGTCACGTAGCGCGTGAACTTATTATGAGTGGGCAGCTGATTAATTAGTTCCCTCGTATACAACCTAATGACACCAAGTCTGCAGTACGAGACCCTCGTTTAATGAAATAAGGGAAAAAAGTGTATACCTAAGGGCTCGTTTTTGTGTGTTTTAACACAATAATAATGAGATCTAACAGACAGTAAAGCCAAGAAGGAAAGTACAGGGAAGTTATTAGACCCCAATCGAATGTAAATATGAAGAAAGAAAGTGGATTGAAAAAATAACCGGCCTTGAGCAGGAATCGAACGTACGACCTTCGAATAATACGCTCGATGCTCGGACCACTGAGCTACCCACAGCGGCCTTTCCTCCATTCCACTTATTTGGGTTTATATGTGAACTATAGAAGTAGGAGTGACGACAGTCAGCGCCATCTCTAAGCCAAGCGACGAGTGTGAAAACACAATTTTTATGGGCATATTTGGCGTCACGTAACACGTGAACTTATTATGAGCGGGCAGCTGAATTAATAGTTCCTCGTATACAACCTAATGAAACCAAGTCTGCCAGTACGAGACCCTCGTTTAATGAAATAAGGGAAAGAAGTGTTTACCTAAGGGCTCGGTTTTTTCGTCGTTTTAACCACAATATATGAGATCTAGCAGACAGTAAAGCCAAGAATTTACAGGAGAAGTTATTAGAGACCAAATTGATTGTAATAAGAAAGAAAGAAATTGGATGAAAAATAACCAGCCATGAGCAGGGATCCGAACTCTACAACCTCAGAATATACGCGTTCGATGCTCTACCACTGAGCTACCACAGCGGCCTTCCCTCCATCCACTTCTTTTTTGTGGTTTATATGTGAATTTAGAAGTAAGAGTGGACAGTCAGCGCATTTATAAGCCAAGCGACGAGTGGTGAAAACACTCTTTTATGTGCATGTTTGGCGTCACGTAGCGCGTGAAACTTTTATGAGTGGGCAGCTATTATTAGTCCCTCGTATACAACGTAATGACACCAAGTCGGTGCCAGTACGAGACCCTCGTTTAATGAATAAGGGAAAGAAGTGTTTACCTAAGGGCTTCGTTTTTTCGCTGTTTTAACACAATATTAATGAGATCTAGCAGACAGTAAGCCAAGAATGGTACAGGAGAAGTATTAGACCCAATTAAATGTAAATAAGAAGAACGAAAAGTGGATGAAAAAATAACCAGCCGTGGAGCAGGAATGGAACCTAGCACCTTCGAATAAAGCGTTCGATGCTCTAACCACTAAGCTACC
>WOVY01015867.1:0-22654 GCA_013436015.1 Rhipicephalus annulatus
ACTCCGCGGGAAGGTCACCAGCCGTTTGGGTAGCGTATGTTTCTCAGCTCGCGACTGCTTCTGCGCAGAGCTGATACGACGAGCGGACGAGACGACGGTGATTGATTAAACAAGGTTATGTACAGCATATATACAGAGGCGTTACAATTTCGGCACTGGGGCCGACAGAGACTCGAAGAGCCGAGCTCTCCTCTCTAACACATAGGTCGCTTTCGCCTAGACCGCCTGATCGCGACACCCGCAGGGCTTTTGTTTATATGCACCGGGTCCAACCAAATGTCCAACTCAGAAGCGGCCGCTGGGTCGTCAGGGCCAGATTCCTCCAATGGGGTCGCCGCTGGGCCACGTCAGACCCCCCAGACACGAAGACGCCGGCTCGCTGTCACGTGCGCTGCCTGACTCCACTGACGTAGGCCAGAGAAGCGCCGCGCGTGTTTACGCCGTTGAGTTGTTCGTCGTCAAGGCGGACTGCGGGCTGCCTTGGACCCAGATTGCCTTTTTCAGAGGCACGGACGTTTGACGAGGACTCGCTGGCATAAACAGCACCCCCGCCGCCAGACAATGCACCGGAAAGACGAGCTGCTTCAACGGGGCTCGGATGTCAGGTGCGCTCGTTCGCCAGGTCCCTCAGGTTCGCCTCCAGGGCCATGGGGAGATACAGCTCAGGCTGTTCCGGAAACACATCCCATTTTTGACGACGGATCCAGCTCCACTGGCTTGTCGCCACATCTTGCTGGCCAACTTCGCTCGTCTCTTCTGACCATTTTCGGTTTCAGCACTTGACGATGGTTTCTGCAACTTGCTAAGAACGGTTCGACAACAGACAACACACGACACACGCAAGTGCCCTCGGTCACCCAACAGAACACCAGACAAAGTATAGTACAACATATACCCAGCTAAGTGTCTATCGGAATTTCGTTCCCTCTAAATCAAGAGGCACATGTGGGACACAAGACTCCTAAAATGACAACTCAATTTTTTTCCCACGTACAACAACGTAACGAATTAGAAATAGAACATAAAGTTGGCTCCTTGAGCTCACTCTGGACGAGAAACGCTCAGCCCAGGTTTGTGATGAGGTAAAAATTTTGCCCCGAATTGCTAGCGAGACACCGAAATGTTGAGAAGGTAATGACTAAACGCACGGCTCAATGCGTCTGCCATTATCGTTTAGCCTTGCTTTATTTTTTTTGATAGCGAACGTCAAAGTTGCGCTGTGGAGCAACATGCTCCACTTCAGTAACCGGCCACTTTTAGGCGACGATACCTATGCGGCACCAAGAGTGGCTCACACTTTTGACGTTGCACAGGGGAACAACGATACGGCTTGCTACGGATTGACTCCTCACCGCTTAGCTCGATATCGTGTCGATCACCCTCGTGTTTCCGGGGCGGTCCGAAACACGTCTCCAAACTCGGAACCAATCTTTCTCAGGTCCTCTTTCTCAGGTCCTCCTTCACTTAAGCTAGGCTCTAGGTTCAACTGTTCCCAGATTACTTTCGATCACCCTTTGATTACCTCACAAGAACTAAAAATTTCTGCTTCCTCTTCCTCTGAGCATTCAACAGCTGATTTACGACCGCTTGATGTTGAACGTAGGGTTTCCATCAAGTTGTAATTTTGTTCAGCCCGCCTTCCTAATTAACTTGACAATTGGTATCAGAAAGCTTCGATAGTACTTTGGCGGGCCCTTCCCAATCAACCTCAAGCTTGTTCTTTTTGAACGGCTGCAGCAGCATTACCTGACTTCCTACTTCAAAAGCACGCTTTCTTCACCGATTCCTCGTAGTGCTCCTTCGACAGCACTTTTGCCACGTTTTTCTGGCTTTCCACTAGCGCTTCAATTTGGCTTTCCACTAGCGCTTCAATCGAGAGATCCTGACGCTGCTCTCGAATGAGCGTCTCTCGATCAACTCTCGGCAGCTCGCTCCAACTTTTCCGCTACAGGCGAGAGCGTTGCAAACCCTCTCGCTCTGACTCAATGGCGCCATGTCGTCTTCCCCCACGCATACCGCGCCGGCCGTTTCCGCGACGGGCCGCTCGCGTGACTGCTCACATGACTCATGCGGAAAATTTCCTTTCTGGGGTTCCGTCGACCCGCCGACAAGGTCACTTGAGAGATTACCGCATTGAACCAGATCAAGCTGCCGCGATAGCTTCCGCGCTTGCGATCGCGTGAGGGCCATGCACGCAAAGTTGGGGAAGAACGATTCGCCCTGCTCTTTGAGAAGCTGCTCTGAGTTGTTGGAGAATAGATAAGGAAAACGATCGTTTAGCGCGGCAGACACGGCCGCCTTCGGTGCGAAGCTCACCGAACGGGCCTTCAATGACAACCGTGGCGATTGGTAAGCGAACACTCCGCTCCTCGGCGACTTGCCTGATCCACGCGCATTCTCCTGTGAAGTCATCCGGAGACACCAATGAAGGATGGACAACGTCCATGGTTGCTGCTGAGTCTCTAAGTGCTCGGCACGTTTTCTCATTCACCCTAATTTCTTGCAGATTACGGCTCCAACAACCGAATGTTTTTTTCTGATTCTCGGATCGTTGCGAAGGCTAACTTTTCCTGACAGTTTCTCGCGATGTGTCCTTCCTTTTTGCAGTTGTAGCAGATTAGCGGCTTCCGTTTGTTTTCCGATTCAAATGCCTGTGTGGTAGAAACCTCACTCGATTTCTCCGCTTCTGTTTGCCCTTCCCCTACACTGTCCTTCGTAAGAGACGGGTCCTTCTTGAAATTACGGTGCGGAGCGGGTTTCCGTTGATCAGGTTTCCTTGAAAACCCTCTTTTCTCTCATCCTTTTCAACGCGCACTGCCCTGCTGTGCAACTTTCGGCGAGTATAATACTCCTCAGCTAACTCTGCTGCCTTGTTTAGCTGTACTTCACCAAGCCTGTCCTGCAGCCAAAGTCTGACATTATCCTCGATGCAGCGGTAGAATTGCTCCAATGCAAACGCATTCCATCACTTTATCGCGGTCGTCATAACACCTTCGCCCTTGAGCCATTCAATTAAATCGGCCTTAAGACGAAACGCGAAGTCAACGTGTGACTCATTCCCCTTTTCAGCATACCGGAACCTTTGCCTGAAAGCCTCGGGGTGACAACTTATAACGTCTCAAGAGCACTTCCTTAACCTCGTCATAGCTCTCAAACGCTTCCCTCGACAAGCAAGTTATCGCGTCGGACACTTCGCCGGGAAGAAGAGCTAGCAGGTTCCGCACCCAAAGAGGCCGCTCCAAAGCGTTTCGCTCACAGGCGTGTTCAAACTTGACGAGATACTTCGCCATGTCCTCGCCTACTACGAACGGTGGCAGTTGGTCCCGAATTCTAAAACCGCTGACCTCAACTGTTGGAGAAGCTACGCTAGGCGCCTGCGAACACTGTAGGATTGCCAATTCTAGTCGTTTCAACTCGAGACGCTCCTGTCTCTCGGCCTCCTCGTGACGTTCGCGCCTTTCAGCTTCTTCGCGAGCTTCGCGCTCTTTCAGCTTCTTCGCGAGCTTCTACTTCTCGCCTTTCAGCCTCCTCACGGCGTGCTTTATTATCCACCCAGGCCTCATCGACTTCCTCAGCCGACACTCCCTCATCCTTCATGATCTCAAGGATCGCTTGCTTTCGTTCGCACGGCCCAAAGTAATGCCGAGTTCCTCACAAATTTCGATGAGTTCCTTCACTTTAAGGTTCTCCATCGTTCACACTAGCCTCTTGCTGTTTGCCCCTGTTAACAATTTACTTGCCGTACCCACTATAAGTCAACTAGCAAGACGCGCAAGCAATTTTTCACTCTCCCGTGTTTACCCCCTCCGCATTAACTTTGGTTTCAAAGCACTTCGACTTTGCTTGAAACGATCAAAGCTCACTCTAATGCTTCACACAGCCCTTCTCTAAACTACTACAACCTGAGCTAGAGTAGTCTGGTGAACTGAGGGGAAAACATCAGGCACTCACCGCATCGATGTCGCTGACGCCGGCCCGATCCCACCGCTGCCACCACTGTTGCGAAAGACGGCGACGCCAACACGGTCCCGAAGGCGCCACTGCTTCCACTCCGCCGGGAAGGTCACCAGCCGTTTGGTAGCGTATGTTTCTCAGCTCGCGACTGCTTCTGCGCAGAGCTGATACGACGAGCGGACGAGACGACGGTGATTTAAACAAGGTTTATGTACAGCATATATACAGAGGCGTTACAAATTTCGGCACTGGGGCCGACAGAGACTCGAAGAGCCGAGCTCTCCTCTCTAACACATAGGTCAGCTTTTCGCCTAAGACCGCCGATCGCGACACGCCGCAGGGCTTTTTTTTATATGCACCGGGTCCAACCAAAATGTCCAATCAGAAGCGCCGCTGGTCGTCAGGGCAGATTCCTCCAATGGGGTCGCCGCTGGGCCACGTCAGACCCCCAGACACGAAGACGCCGGCTCGCTGTCACGTGCGCTGCTGACTCACTGCACGTGGGCCAGAGAAGCGCCGCGCGTGTTTACGCCGTTGAGTTGTTCGTGTCAGGCGGACTGCGGGCTGGCCTTGACCAGATTGCCTTTTTCAGAGGCACGCACGTTTGACGAGGACTCGCTGGCATAACAATGCGTACATCCAGAGATTTGAGAGGGTTGCCATGAGCCAAGGCTGGCCAACCAACAAGTGGGCCCTGTCACTGAGCTTGTGTCTAACGGGAGAAGCCTTGACCGCGGTTAGGACGGATGTCTGCTGAAGACTCTATGGACTACGCAAAGCTCAAGCAGACGCTTCCTCCAGCGGTTCCGTTATACAGAGGAGGGATACCGCACAAAGTTTAAGGATGCCCAGCCCGAGAATACTGAGACAGGTCGACAGTTCGCGGGACGTCTCTGTGGATACTTCGACCATTGGCAGGAGCTGGCGAAGACTCCCAAAACATATGATGCACTGCGAGACAAGATGGCTTGTCCGAGCAATTCCTCAGGCGGTGCGACGAGAAGTTGGCTGTCTTCCTGAAGGAGCGAGGATGTCATAACCTGGGACACGTTGGCGACGACGGCTGATCAATATTTGGAAAGCTCAGGGAATTGTGTATCTCGCTAGAGGAAAAGACGAAAATGGGAAACCGATGGCTACAGCTAAAGTTGACACTGTCAGCGAAAGCAAAGAAAAACCGCTTTGTTTTCTGTGCAACAAGCCGGGTCATCGAGCTTCCGATTGCTTGGACTAAGTCTCGAGCGCCCAAGTCGACGTCGTGCTGGATCTGTAAGAAGTCGGGGCATAGATCCGATAGTTTTCCCTCAAACTCGGGAAAACGTTAGAGAGGCATCATGTTCCGTCTTGGGATACCAGAAAGCGCAGCATGAGAAATCAATGGAAGATGCGCCTGACAATAGGGATGAGAAACATTGTCATGACATGTGTGATGGGACCCAAAGCAACGCAACTTGTGACAACGGGTCAAAACAAATGCCAACTGTAAAGGGCTATCTCGAAGGGAAGCTGGTTACCGTATTGCTGGGGTACCGGTTGCAATACAGTAGTGGTGAAACGATCACTAGTTCCTGACTGCAACTTGACTGGCAACACCCGTACCATTCGCTTATTGGACCGATCTGCAAAAGTCTTACCAGAAGCAGAGGTGTACATAGATTCTCCGTTTTTCAGAGGTCAGGTGCTTGCTGTTTGTATGGAGAATCCATTATATGAAGTCGTACTTGGCAACATTGCGCGTGTACTGTCAGCTGCCCAACCAGCCCCGAAGCAGCCAGCAGGACGTCCAAAACTAGCACAGATTCACCGTGATTCAGTATGCACTGAAGAAGAACCTGAAGATGCAACCTCATCTGATAGAAGACGACAAGATGACATGTCGGCGGCTGCAGGAAAAGAAAGGAAAAAGCCCAGTGAACTGATTGTTCCTCGGATCCAACCCCTGGATATCAGCCGGGAAGCGCTAAAAAATTTACAGCACGCAGATCCCACGCTGAAAACCTGCTTCGCCGCATTGGGAAAGATCATATCTAAGAAGCCAGCAGTCACTGAGTTTTTGCTGGTACGCGACATTCTTTTCCGGCGCCACCGCACGGCAGAAAGGCAAGACTTGGAGCAACTTGTAGTACCCCAAGGATCTTCGGAACACCGTAATGAAGATGGCTCATGAAGGCCTTCTGTCTGGTCACCAAGGGCAAAGAAGGACAACAGACCGTGTCCTTACAGAGTTTTATTGGCCGGGTGTACGGGCTGATGTGATACGGTTCGTGAAGTCGTGCGACGTATGTCAGAGGACCGTGCCTAAACACCTCGTCGGATGAGTTCCATTGCGAAATATGCTTATCATAGACACACCTTTTCAGCGGGTCGCCATCGATATTATTGGCCCTCTGTCACCAACGTCATCCAAGGGCAACAAGTATGTCTTAACGATGGTAGACTTCGCTACGCGTTACCCGGATGCGGTGGCACTTCCGAGCATCGAGACAGAGCGCATAGCGGAAGCACTAGTAGAGATGTTTTCCCGCGTTGGAGTGCCTCGTGAGATAGTGAGCGACCGTGGAAAGTCGTTCACTTCGAGTCTCATGCAGGAACTCGGTCGGCTACTTTCATTTCGTCAGCTACCCACAACGCCTTATCACCCCATGGCCAACGGACTTGTGGAGAGATTTAATGGCACTCTCAAACAAATGGTTCGCCGCACGTGTCAAGAACGGCCGCAACATTGGGACAGATACATGGCTCCCCTGCTCTTTGCATACCGTGAAGTTCCCCAAACGAGCCTTGGATTCGCTCCGTTCGATCTGCTCTACGGCAGATTTGTACGCGGGCCAATGTCGATCCTTAAGGAACTGTGGACAGGGGCCAACATCGATCCTGAAACGAAAACAACATACGAGTATGTTATAGATCTCCAGGAGCGACTGCAAGACACCTCCAAGGTAGCACACGAAGAACTCCTGAAGGCGAAAATGACACAGAAGAAATATTACGATAGGAAAGCAAGAGTTTGACAACTATCACCCGGAGACAAAGTATTGCTGTTGCTACCATCAGATAAGAATAAATTGATCTTGACATGGAAGGGACCCTTCACAGTGCTTGAAAAACGCAGTGACGATGACTACGAGATAGATCTCGGAACATGGAGAAGTCTTTTTCACATTAACCTTCTCAAGAAATACAACGAAAGGGAGCCCGAAAATGAAGCACAACAAGCTGCAGTTTCTGTGCCGTCAGACACTATGGACGAGCGAGGAATTCCCCTTGTTGCCTGCACCAAAGGAAAACATGTAAAAATGGGTTAGTAGGACCAACTTGAAACAGCCCGCAGACAGACCAAATTAAGGAACTCCTGAGAGAGTTCCATGATGTATTTTCTGACGTGCCAGGGAAGACGGACCTCGTCGAGTGCAAGTTACGCCTTACCACTGAAACACCGGTAAAGGTACGCCCGTACCCTATACCATTCGCCATCCAAGAAACTGTACAAAAAGAAGTACAGTACATGCTATCACAAGGTATCATTGAGCCCTCGGAGTCCCCGTATCAAGCTCCCATCGTCGTGGTCAAGAAGAAAGACGGGAACAACCGACTTTGCATTGATTTTCAGACAGCTGAATCGAGTCGTCGTTACAGACAACGAACCGATACCGCGAGTGGACATGATCTTTGCCAAACTAGGTCAGAGCCGCTACTTTTCGAAGTTCGACTTCACCAAAGGGTACTGGCAGGTGCCGATGCACGAAGCATCGAAGGTCTTCACCGCTTTTCAGTCCTCTTCTGGCCTTTACCAATTCAGATTCATGCCTTTCGGCATCAAAACAGCGCCTGCTGTGTTCACCCGACTAATGAGACGACTGGTAAATGGTTATACCGAACATCTATCACTATTTTGACGATGTGCTCATAGCCACACAAACTTGGGACGAGCACATAACAACTCTCACCAAGTTTCTGCAACGTGTCAGGGCAGCTCATCTCACAATAAAGCCATCGAAAGGTGCGGTGGCTCTTGCCGAAGGTGAAATTCTTGGGACACATTCTCGGGAACAATCTTCTCCGACCCCAGATTGAGACATTGGAGAAGATTCAGGCCGCAAAGAGACCGAAGATGAAAAAAGAATGTTCGCTCCTTTCTAGGTTTAACTGGTTATTATCGGGATTTCGTGCCCAATATACTCCGCTGTAGTATCACCTCTAACGGAACTCACTAGGAAGCGAGGTCCAAATAAGGTCATCTGGGAAGAATGCCATGAACAAGCGTTTGTAAACACTACAGCGTATACTATCATCTGGTCTGGTACTGCGATCCCACCGGACTTACAAGAGCCATTTATATTGCGCACGGATGCATCTTCATCCAGAATTGGAGCCGTTTTAATGGAGCGTCACGACGGCATGTTTCATCCAGTAGCCTACGCAAGCCGTAAACTGCTCGAACGGGAGTCACAATACTCAACAATCGAAAGAGAGGCGCTGGCTCTTGTGTGGGCTATCCAAAGTTTCATGGTACCTCTTCAGAAACCGATTCGTGCTGCAAACTGACCACCAGCCTCTTGCTTACATAAATTCCGCAAAACACATCAACAGCCGAGTACTCCACTGGAGCCTATTGCTTACTGAGTATGACTTTGTGGTTGAGTACATTAAGGGCTCCGACAACATAGGTGCCGACTACCTCAGCCGCATTTGACTTCTCCGCTGGTTAACGTGTAGTGGTGGCACAATTTCTTTTCAAGTTAATTCACCCTTTCCCTAACGGAATGAACTTCTGTAAATAATGTTTTTTTGCTATGTTTTCGCTTTTGGGTACTCCACCTCGCGCGCTTGTGAAAAGTTGTTTTCCCCCTAAACAACTTTCTTGAGCAGGGGAATATTTGTAAGGAAAGCACACAAAAGTGCTGCGTTTAGGTACGATTTGTGGCTAGAAGGACTTAAAAGCGCCGAGGAACGTCAAACCCGAAACTGAAGAAGACGAGCGGAGGGCAGGTGGCACGAAGGTGATAACAAGAAATGAAAAGGAAGAGAAGAAGAAGAAGGAACGTGCGAAAGTGAGCTCGAGGGTTGAGGCCACGAAGGCAGACGAAGCAGTGCGCCGCTGGAGAGGACGGGTTCTTGGGAGCGTTCCTGAGCCGGACGTGGGACCCGTACGCGTCGGCCAGGGCGAGCTCCGGCGTGTTCGTTCGGGGTCGAGTCCGCCGGCCTGTACAAGGTGCAAGGACGGGGCCTGCTGAACGGCTCCTGCCTGGGTGCAGTGGCCGGGAGCAGGTTTCGTGGGCGAGGCCTACCGGGCGTGGTCCACGTGAGCCGTGGCCTGATCCTGGACCTCAGGAGTTGCGACCCCTGACTGCTGGGCTGGCCGCGACGTCCGACTAAACGGCGCCTGCACACGGCAGCGCATCCGTGTGCCGTCAGCCGTTCCAGCCATGCCACCTTTGCCCTCGTGGACGTCGACGACCGCATCATGTCGGGACGGCGAGGACCCAAACTGTGAGGCAGCGGTTCCTGCTTGCGAACTGAGAAATATACGCGCTGAACACTGCGTAAGCGTAGCCGCGTGCTCTCCGCATAATAGAGGTCTGATTCTCCTGCAGGTGGCGTGATGCTTGGCGTGTAGGGTTGTATACATAGTTTTATTTTCGCCTGCATTTCCTCTCTAGTGTGCAATATAAAGCTTCTTTTGTTCGCATCAATTGTTGGTGTTAATACTTTTTCGTCCGCTATCGACAAGCATAGTGACGAACGTTCTTAACCATCACACTCCGTAACAGAGAAGGAGTGCTTGGCCATAATCTGGGCGTTCACGAAGTTTCGTTCGTACTTTTATGGCCATCCTTTCCACGTGGCCCACAGACAACCACGCTTAATAATGGCTGTCCCCCTTAAAAAAACCCGTTCTGACCTCCTGAGGCATTGGGCACTTAGATTGCAGGATACGACATTTCGCGTCGTATATCGTTCTGGTCGCAAGCATGCGGATGCCGGTGAACATTTCCGATCGCCATTAACACCCAGATTTGGCTTCTCGTCGCCCCTTTTTACCACCTTGTCACCACTCGACACCACTGACGTGCTCTCGGAGCAGTTGTAAAGACCCTTACTTTGCCTTGTTAATCGACTACCTTCTCGATCCGTCTGCTGTCCTTTCCACGAGAGCGCTACGCTGGCAAGCAGCCCACTTTTCCATGCGAGACAACATTCTGTACCGCCGCATTACATCCCTGGTGGTCGGAAGTGGCTACTTGCTGTCCCTGCACATATGTGCTCTGGCATCTGCATGAATTTCTATGCAGATCTCCAAAGTGCTCACCTAGGTGCCCTGAAAACCTACGAATGGCTGCGCCAACAAACCTTACTGGCGAGGAATCTATCGATTTGTGCAGAAATACGTTGTCTTGCATCACTTGCCAACAGAACAAGACACCTCCGAGGCACCTTACTGGCATATTACAGCCACTCCCGTGCCCAGCTCGCCCATTCGACCACGTGGATATTGACCTCTATGGCCCCCTTCCTTATAGTGGTTCTGGAAACCAGTGGATTATTGTCGGCGTCGATCATCTGACACGCTACGCTGAGACTGCAGCTCTACCGGCAGCGACCACCCATGAAGTTGCACTCTTCATTCTCCCACAGTTTCATTCTACGCCATGGTGCTCCACGGGAAGTACTCAGTGATAGGGGTCGAGTGTTCCTTTCGGAGGTCATCCAAGCAATCCTCGCTGAATGCATCATCATCCACCGGAAATATACCGCATACCATCCACAGATAAATGGTCTCACTGAGCGGTTCGACCACACAGTTGGCGACATGCTGAGGATGTACACCTCCTCCGATTACCTTAACTGGGACGCTTGTATTATCTTTTGTTACCTTCGCTTATAATACCACGACGCAAGCGACTACCAGTTTTTCCCCCGTACTTTTTGTTGTACGGCCGCGAATCTTCACACCCACTCGACACTATACTCCCGTACCCCCTGATGCATCGAGTGCTCCCCGCTTTCGGAAGTCGCCAGATGAGCTGAAGACACTGCCGTCAGTTGGCTAGGTCTCTGACAAGTAAGGCTCAAGGTCTTCAAAAGACCCGACATGACGATGTTCATCACATAGCTCCTACGTTTCGTGCTGGCCCCCTTGTGTGGCTTTGCGTGCCCGCACACGTTCCTGGCCTTTCTTCTAAACTTCTGGCCCGGTGCCATGGTCCGTACCGTGTCATTGGCGCAACCTCGCTGGTGAATTACATCATTGAGCCCTTAACACAATCGCCAGATTTGCGCCGTCTAGGACGTGAGATCGTACACGTCGACAATATCAAGCCCTACTTCGACCCCCTCATTGTGCCTATTATCTGAGTCACCAGGATGGCTAATATTCACTCAGGGGGTATTGAAGTAGAGCACACGCACCAACTCGTATGCACCTTCGGAAGAGAACAAAAACCCCGTGCTCTGACTGGCCGATCCCGCTGAGTGGGAACGAGCCGTGGCTGTGGAATCCTCATCGTCTGATTGCGTGAGAACGTGTGCCACCTTTGCCAGAATTGCCGTACGCCCATTTTACGTTGGGACCTCGTTGCGAGTTCTCTGTTTGAATAAACATCATCACAACAAAAATAAATTGTGAAAGCAGCTACCCACTTCGTGTCATCTAAGTTTGAGGCCAAAACATCATGTATGTACTGTCTTTGTTAACGAGATCAGCTGCGGTTGTTTAACCATGCCTGCTAAGCCTTGTCTTCGAGAACTTGAGAATAAATCAAGAAAGCACTGCAAAATACCGACGAATTCTCCAAGCTTTGAGAACGGGAATATCAAGCAAACAAAGGCATGCGGTGCGAACTTACGGGCCACATAGCGCAGGAGGATGACATGATAAGATCAAGGTGGAAGGAAACTGTCCCATAGGTGCCGTCATGTTAACTTCCCTACCGAGCCGTCTTTCTGCCGTGACCTTATGCTGCTATGCGGAAGCTGGCTGAAATTTTCTGCCACAATCGTCGGCTCGGCGTCCCCACAGTGACTGCTTCGCCTTTGATTGATTGAGATGTGGGGTTTAACGTCCCAAAACCACCGTATGATTATGAGAGACGCGGTAGTGGAGGGATCCGAAAAATTTCGACCACCTTGGGTTCTTTAACGTGTACCCAAAGCTGAGCACACGGGCCTACAGCATTTCCACCTCCATCGGAAATGCAGCCGCCACAGCCGGGATTCAATCTCGTGACTTGCGAATCAGCAGCCGAGTACCTTAGCCACTAGACCACACGGCGGGGCTTCGCTTAACTTTTCGCTTTTACTCGCGTGCGCGCAAGCACTACGATGACGCCGAACAGACGACGTGAAGTCGTTGTTGAGCAGTGCTGCAGAAAGACATGGCAGAAAAACGGCCATGGTAAGAAGTCGTCCACAGTGTTATGGTGCCATCTGAATTTACATGTGCAAACCGGTTGTGGAAAATCATTCATAGAGAATAGTGGTTCTGTCTGCACCAGTGGTTATAATATACTCGTTCACTTTGACAAAAAATGTTTGTAAAAATAGGGCCAAGGTGCCGTGATGCTCCTGCCGTCCAGTTGGCCTCTCTTAGAACGCCGATGAAGAAAAAGCGAGTTGATAGTTATTACTTTCGGCTGGCCTCCGTGATGACGGTACCGTATGTTTCATACATGTCACGTGCCTGGCGTTTGGCGCCGTTCTTCTACAGAGGAGCATAGGAGCATATGCCGGTCACTCACGCAGCTGCACGGGCAGTATTATCACTGCTGGGTTTTTAAAACCCCGAAAGACACCAAATGATTATGAGAAATGTTGTAGTGGAAGAGTGTGGAAATTTCGACCATTCTGGGTTATTCCAAAGAACGGTCGCCCTCACCCCTAACCGTATTGTACTGGCTGCCAAGCTGTGCATGTGTGGCTCTAAGATACATGGCCAGGCCATATTGCCGCATTCAACCTTGCAGGAGGAGAGCTCGCACAGCCAGAGAAGAAGACGAAGCTCTTGCCCGGTCCTCTTTCCGAGCGCCTTTCATTTTAATAAAGTGAGCTCTTCTATATTGAACTCCTGCTGTGTCTGCGTCGTGACACTGGTGGAGGAGCTGGGTACATGTCCAGGACACCCTCCAACAGCCCGGGATCTAGTCCACAAAGACTTCCGCTCGTTGAAACACCCGTTCACCGCGCCAGCCGCCGCCTGTTAGGCCTGAGCCCAGAGTTCGGTCCTTGGACGGAAAACATGACCGCGCGCGGGAAGCAGTTGCCCACCATGACGAGCCCAAGCATGACACAGGTGGACTGTTTCACCCCTAAAACTCCTGTGGATTTTCATGGCAACACTAATGAGACGCAGATGACTGGCTTGAGGAGTTCGAGCGCACAGCCAACGTTAACGGGTGGAACGCCGCGCAGAAGTTGGGGTACGTGTATTTCCCTCTTCAAGACGGGGCTCGCACGTGGTTCACGAATCGCGTGTGGTCAACGTGGGACGAGTTCCGGCGGAAGTTCCTGGACACCTTCGCAAACACCCGAAAGCGGGAGCAGGCACAACGACTCCTTGAATCACGGATACAAAGCCCAACGAGTCTGTTGCAATGTTTGTTGAAGACATGGCTCGTCTCTTTCATCGAGCCGATCCCGATATGTCCGAGAACAGAAAGATCAGCCACCTCATGCGTGGTGTTAAAGAGCAGCTGTTGCTGGTCTCGTACGGAACCCACCTTCAAGCGTCGATGAATTTTCGAAGGAGGCGACCGCCATAGAACGCGCACTACAGCTACGGTACCGCCAGTACGACCGTCCAACAACAGCGGACAAATCAGCGCAACCGCCGTGACCACCGTTGTGGTATAAGGCGTCGCTACCGACTACAGCGCTGTGCGGTGGCACGCTCTCGGTGGCCGCCACGGAGAGAGGAAGAAGATGGAATAAACAAGATGTTCTCCGTTTATGCTGTGCTATTCATTATGTACGATGTAACATATTTTGGCGACGAGGATTCACCAGCCCATGTGCTACCGGCCTGAACCTCATCTGTGCCCTCGTTTATTGCCTACCATCTTCTACGATGAGTATTTCGGGGCTACAGCCGCCACCTCCGTTCCTGTCGTCACCTGGACACCCGGACATTTCCATGGGAGGCAATGGGATCCAGGCTTTCAAGAATTACATGGTTGCTTCGGGGCGCCTTCGACCTACCTGCCATTCGTCGGAAGGCGATCCTGCTCAACTGCTTGGGGCTTGGAAGGACAACGTATCTTCCAGACTCTGACGACTACTGACGACCCGTGCCCTCGTGCCTGCGAGCGCTGCGGCGGTACACTGACGTCCCCTAGTCCTGATGTGTTCGACCGCGCCATCGCGACGCTGGAAGGTCACTTCAAAACCACGTCGAACGTCACTGCAAGCGACGTCACCGTTTCCGTCGACGTACGCAGGCCCCAGGTGAGACTGCGGCTGATTACGTTCACCGCGCTGAGAAGTCTTGTAGGAGCATGCAATTTCGGTGATCTAACGGACGACATGATACGACGACCAGCTCATAGAGAAAACCACAAGTGGATACTTACGGTGAACGCCTTCTGCTGGAAGAGTCTCTCACGCTTTCTAAGGCTCTTACCATTGCCAAACAGCATGATCAAGCGACTAATGAAGCAAGAGAACTTGCACAAAATGACTTGCAAGTTCATCGTGTAAAAGATACTTCAAATCACAGAGAACGGCATTGTAGCACATGTACTTGCTATAACATGCACGGTCAAAGTCGCATATCTCCGAAAGAGCAAGTATGTTATCGTTGTGGTTCTACGGCACACCTTGCAAATAGCTCTCTGTGCAAGGCCAAGCGCATAGGTGTCGACAATGTGAGAAAATTGGCCATCTTGAAAAGGTGTGCAAGTCATTGCGGAAGTTTGAGAAGAATGTTCAGCATGTAGCGGAAGGTAACGATACAGCTGATCCAGACGACCATTTAAGTGTTTGTCAGATCTGGAGCCGTAAGAAGGGAATTTACGCAGCGTTGGAAATAGAAGGAATTTCTGTACCATTTTTGATCGATACAGGATCATCGGTTTCGATCCTGGCCGAAGAACTTTACCAACGCTATTTTTCTAAAGCGTATCCACTGAAGTCTACATCCGTCCAGCTTCTCGATTATTCGAAGGCAGCAATTCCTATACAAGGATGCTTCATTGCTACTGCCTCATTTCACGGCCGATGCACTTCTGTTCTACTATACGTTGTGCCTGGGGGAACAACCATTCTGGGATTAGACGGCATCGCTGCTCTGGATATGAAGATCCAAGGGTCACCGCTCAGGTGTCTTCTAATGACGCAAGAAACTCCTGTGCTACCTCCAGAATTACGTTCTGAGTTTGAGCACCTATTTGCAAAAGAGCTGGGAACTGTGAGAGGTTTCACTCACAAGGTTCAGAGTTCGCGCGTCTGTACACCGGTGGCCAGCAAACTGAGACGACTGCCAATTGTCATTCGCGAGCAAGTCTCGGCAGAAGTTCAGAAATTAGAAGCTCAGGGCATCATTGAGCGTGTCGACTCTTCTGAGTGGGTCTCCCTATTGTCGTAGCCAGAAAAAAAGACGGCTCGATTCGCATGTGTGTTGACTTACGGGAGCCAAACAAAGCTGTGGTAGTAGACAGTTTTCCTTGCCACAAACTGAGGAGCTCCTGAACAGCCTGGCTGGGGCACAGCGTTTCTCGAAGCTAGACTTAGCTTTCTGCATATCACCAGTTAACCGCTCAGTTCAGAGAGCCGTGACCTTACCACGTTCATCACTCACGAATGGACTATTTCGCTTCAAGAGGGTTTGCTTCGGACTAGCGTCGGCGCCATCAGCGTTCCAGAAAATGATGGCACATGATCTTGAAAGGGGTGCAAATGTGTCCTATTTTACATTGATGACATCATCGTGTATGGGCCGATCCCGAGAGGACCATTTGGGAAAACTTGCGCGCTGTATTGCAACGTCTTTCTGATGCTGGCCTCCGGCTCAACAACAAGTGTGTCTTTGACGTGGCAGAGTTGACTTTTCTAGGTCACGTTGTGAGCGCCAAAGGATTATTTCCGTTGATGTCATCCATTGAGGCGATAACAAAGGCACCATCACCTACAAATATTAACGAACTCCGCTCGCTACTGGGGCTTGCAGGCTTCTATTCCAAGTTCATTCCTCATTTTTCGGATGTTGTCGAGCCAATGCGCGCCTTGCTACGAGGACAAGCCTCTTTCGTTTGGAGTGCGGCAGCACAGAGCAGTTTGGAGCGCCTGAAATCTCTGCTCACATCTTGCGAAGTGCTTCATCTTTTCGATCCTCACTTGCCTGTGTTCATTACAACTGATGCTTCAGGATATGGATTAGGTGCAGTACTTCAGCAGGACAACGGGACCTCACTGCAAACTGTCGCATTCGCCTCCCGCACACTTCAACCGCATGAGCGGAATACTCAGTCGGCGAACGTGAGGCCCTTGCCTGCGTCTGGGCTTGCGAACACTGGCACGTTTATCTATGGGGACGACCTTTCATCTTACGAACGGATCACGCAGCGCTGGTTACGCTCCTTTCGACGAAAGGCACCGGTCACCGACCATTA
This sequence comes from Rhipicephalus annulatus, assembly GCA_013436015.1. NCBI lineage: Eukaryota > Metazoa > Arthropoda > Arachnida > Ixodida > Ixodidae > Rhipicephalus > Rhipicephalus annulatus. The sequence goes on from WOVY01015867.1 coordinate 16,557, forward strand.
AGGATTGCGCGCTGGTCCTCACGGTTGCTCTGCTACAACTATACCGTCGAATACAGGAAAGGTAGCGAAAACGTCGTGGCTGACGCTCTCTCCAGGCTACCCGTCCAGAGTTTAATCCGCGATGCACCAGAAGAGGAATTTATCTGTTTGTTGTCTCCCGTAGTTACCATGCCAGAACTTCAAGAAGCAAGTGCCAATGATCAGATATCTGTGAAGTTAAGCACTTCACGACTACTTCTTGGCCTGACAAGAAATCACTGTCAAAAGAATTGCTACCTTACTTTTACGTGAAGGCTGAACTCTCTGTCGTAAGTGATATCCTATGCCGGGGTGACAGGATTGTCGTGCCTGCAACTTTGACACGCCGCCTTATGGATCTGGCCCACGAGTCACACCCAGGCATTAGTCGTACCAAAGCTCGCCTGAGAGAGTCCTATTGGTGGCCATGCATGGATAGTCACATTGAAGAACTGGTGCGCACATGCGTGATTTGCCAGTCTTGTGACAAGTCCGCACGTACCTTTCCAGCGCCACTGCAACCTGTTCCTCTTCCTGACGCGGCGTGGGAAAAAATTGCCATCGACATTGTGGGACCATTCTCGCAAGCTTCGGCCGACTACCGTTATGCAATTACTGCCATTGACTATTATAGCAAGTGGCCTGAAGTGGCGTTTCGTGCGAGATGCGACCACTTCTACAGTGAAGAAGTTTTACTTGAACTTTTTGCGCGAGAAGGCTACCCACGTAGTATTGTATCCGATCATGGACCACAGTTCTCTTCAGCAAGCTTTGACGAGTTTCTCACGGAGCGTGGAATAACGCACTACAACTCTTCCGTGTATTACCCACAAGCTAACGGCTTGGTGGAAAGATTCAATAGGGTGCTGAAGTCGTACATTCAACTAGCCCTGCTTGAACGTCGTGACGTACGAACAGCCATGCTTGATTACCTGCAAGTATATCGCTGTACGCCTCACGCGACTACTGGTGCGACACCCGCTGTTCTTCTTCATCGACGCCAACCTCGCACCAGACTTGACATATTGGGATTGCCCGACAGATGCTTCAGCACGGACCCGTCAAGGGCGATTGAACAGTTGCGAGAGCGCGTACAAAACAAGCAAATGATCTCGAAGAGCTACACCGATGAAAAACGTGGAGCCAAGGAACCCAGTTTCGTCGTTGGTGATTACGTGCGCGTTAAGACAACTGCAGCTCACGGTAAGCTGTCTTCACAATTCTCCGCGCCCAAGAAGATCATTGGAAAACGTGGACCGGCCTCGTACCTCTTGGAAGATGGGCGTGTGTGGAACGCATCCAAGTTAATCGCAGTTCACCCCGGAGCGGTCAAACAAAATGAAATCGGGCACCCCTGCTGTTATGAACTGGACACCTGCATTTAATCGGTCTTCTCATGCATTACAGCCTGAAACCTCTGCTCTTATGAACTGGTCCCCTGCATCTGATCGGTCATCTAGTGCGCCCCAATGGGACACATCAAGAGTGGATGGTCATGAAAGGGCAGACCCCGTATCATCTCCACTAGACGGCACGCAAGCTTTGACCAGTCCAGGATTTAATGCGCCTGCAAGGAAAAGCAAGCGTAAAAGGAAGACCCCCAAAGAAATTGAAGGACTTCATTAGGAAGTAGACAAAAACAGTTTGTGTGTGTTCTACCATTTATTTTTTATTTTATTTTATTTTATTTTTTTTTGCAAGAGGGGGATATGTGGTATAAGGCGTCGCTACCGACTACAGCGCTGTGCGGTGGCAACGCGCTCGGTGGCCGCCACGGAGAGAGGAAGAAGATGGAATAAACAAGATGTCTCCGTTTATGCTGTGCTATTCATTATGTACGATGTAACAACCGTAACACCTGACGAGCGTTCCTTGCGTGACATGATACGCGAAATTGTACAAGAAGAGGTGAAGAAGCTCGCTGCCGCACCGAATGACTGCGCGATTGCGTCGGTCACAGAAGTTGTTCGCCAAGAAATAAGGCAAAGCGCTTTCACTTCCCGAGCCGAACACTGAAATAGTTAGGCCAACATACGCAGATATTCTCCGTTGACAGCCTAGATCTAACGTGCCGCCACCTCAACAGTACCAACAGCAACAGCCGCTGACAGTACCTTGGTACTACAGGGAAACGTCGACGCCGAGTTCGACCCCCACTCCGCAAAACCGACATATGGCGTACCCCTGACTACAGGCCCCTGTGCTTCCATTGTGGGGAAGCAGGCCACATCGTGCGGTATTGTCCTCATCGCGTTGCCGGGTATCAAGGATTTTCGTCCACTACCCCTCGGCGCTATTTCGACGGAAGACGCAACGTTGAAACGAGTGCGACGATCCCGCGAGACGTTTCTCCTGGGTTCCGGTCACGCTCGCCCTCCCCAGGTCATTTTCCCCGATCTAATAGGGGTAGCACCACGGACATGGCAAGAGGAAGGTCGCCCAGTCCACGCCGGGGAAACTAAAAGCAGCGACCTTAGGGGGGAAGGTTGCAAATTGCCGAAGATTTGAAAATCCCCCATTACCGCCGCATGAAGTGCCGCACATTTCGAATGAACCGACGAAAGACGAGATTGTCACCGCCGACATTATACTTTCAATTGACGGTCACGACGTGACCGCACTGGTCGACACTGGTGCGGACTTTTCAATAATGAGTGCGAATATGGCCGACCAACTCAAGAAGGTAAAAATGGAATGGACGGGGCCGCAAATTAGAGGAGCCGGAGGCCAGCTGCTGACACCTACCGGAAAGTGCACGCAAGAATCAAGATTGGGGATTCGTCATTCGTGGCAACCTTCGTTATTCTTGCTGAGTGTTGTAAACAGGCCATCTTGGGTATGGATTTCCTGCGGGAGTACGGTGCCATTATAAATATACCGGACGGTGTACTGACCTTCTCAGCGGACCATAGCGCAGTGCTGCAGCGCAAGCCCATGCGCGTGATTGACGACGTGACCATGCACCGTTGTCATGCCGCCTCGTCTCTGTCACGTGTAACACGCAGCATAGTGGAGAAGGTGTCGCGGAACAAATATCGACGCTTTTGCTCTCTCGAGGAATCGCTATTGCCAGAAGTCTCGTCAGTGTAGTGTCTGGGCAAGCAGAGGTCCTGTTGACAAACTTCAGCAACGAGCGTCGACACATTGCAGAGGGTACCACAGTTGCATACTTCGAAGAAATTGTAGAATTCCGCGAGTGCTTCGCAGTACAACAGAGACACCGGCCGCTTCAACACCACTGCCTGTCGACGTGAGCAAAGATTTATCGCCAGCGCAGAGACAGAGTCTTCTAGATATTCTCGGCCAGTTTGAAGATTGTTTTTCGTCGACCTCGAGGGTAAATCAAACGCCACTGACAAAGCACCGAATTATAACGGAAGAGACGGCAAGACCAATTCGACAAAACCCATACCGCGTGGCACCGAAAGAACGCGAAGCAATCCAAGAACAAGTCCAGAAAATGCTCAATGATGACATCATTCAGCCGTCAAAAAGCCCTTGGGCATCACCGGTAGTGCTAGTTAAGAAGAAAGACGGCAGCTTACGCTTCTGTGTGGACTACCGCAAGCTGAACCGCGTTACAAAGAAAGACGTATATCCACTACCGCGTATTGACGATTCACTTGACAGGCTGAGGCATGCACGCTTCTTCTCGTCGATGGACCTGAAAAGCGGTTATTGGCAAATCAAGGTCGATGAGCGGGACAGAGAAAAGACTGCTTTTGTTATGCCTGACGGGCTTTACGAGTTTAAAGTCTTGCCCTTCGGATTGTGCTCAGCCCCAGCAACATTTCAGAGACTGATGGATACCGTCCTATCAGGCCTTAAGTGGCAGACGTGTCTGGTATACCTCGACGACGTCATGTTTTCTCACCAACATTCGAGGAACATCTAAGACGGCTGCTTAGTATTTCGAGCAATACGGTGCTGGCTTATCCCTGAAACCTGAGAAATGTCATTTCGGTTTCAGGAACTCCGATTCTTAGGACATGTGGTGAGCCATGAAGGTGTTCGTCCGGACCCCGACAAGATCGACGCTGTCCGAAAATTTCCGGTTGCCAACAGAAAAGAAGGCCGTAAGACGTTTCTTGGCCTTTGTGCCTACTACCGCAGATTTATCGCCATTTCTCGCACATAGCGTCGCCCTTAACACGCATAACGAGAGACGATGTTCCATTTTTATGGGGCGAAGAGGAACAAGCAGCATTTGACGGTCTACGACAGTGCCTGCAGACGCCCCCTGTGCTTGCTCACTTTGACGAGGACGCTCCAACCATGATCCACACTGATGCCAGCAACGTAGGTTTAGGCGCTTACTCGTCCAGTGGCAAGACTCAGCCGAGAGAGTGATTGCATATGCAAGTAGGACGCTTTCCCGTGCCGAGTCCCATTATTCCACAACGGAAAAAGGAATGTTGCTGTAGTATGGGCAGTTCTGAAGTTTCGCCCATACCTCTACGGCCGTCCCTTCCACGTAGTCAGCGACCACCACTCTCTTTGCTGGCTGACCAACTTGAAGGACCCATCCGGTCGGCTTAGCGCGCTGGAGCTTACGCCTACAAGAATTCGATATGACGGTCGTCTATAAGTCGGGACGACAGCACTCTGATGCTGATTGCTTATCCAGGTCGCTATAAAGCAAGATGATGTCTCAGAAGATGATGACATGGCATTTTTAGGAGTGGTCGACACGGTCACCATTTCGTCTAAGCAGAAAGAAGACAGTGAGTTGCTCCCTCTTATTAATTTTCTTAACGGCCAGTTACAAGCGTTCCCAAGATATTTGCAAGGAGCCTGCCATCATTCTGCTTGCGCAGTGGTGTCTATACAAGAAGAACTTTGCCCCCAGCGGAAATGCCCACTTACTTGTCGTCCGACATCCATTCGCGATGAGATCCTGAGCGCTTGCCACGATGAGCCAACCTCCCGGCCACCTCGGATACACGCGCACATTGGCCAGAATCCAACAAAAGTATTACTGGCGAAGCTTCCAGGCATGTAAAGCATTACGTCCGCACGTGCCTCGATTGTCAACCGACGAAAGTCGCCACCTTTAAAACCAGCCGGATTGTTGCAACCAGTTCAAGTGCCCACCATGCCTTTTGCACAATCGGAATGGATATCTTGGACCATTTCCGACTTCGCATACTGGAAATAAGGGTAATTGTCGCTACGGACTATCTTACTCGCTACGCAGAAACAAAGGCTTTATCAAGTGGAACCGCAGTAGAAGCGGCACGATTTTTCATTGAAAATATCGTTTATGGAGGCATGGCGCTCCTAGAATTATAATAACAGACAGAAGGGTACCGCTTCACGGCTATGATCCTCAAGTCAGTGCTTGAGTTGAGTGGAACAGCGCATCGAAAAACTACCTCCTACCACCCACAAACCACGGCTTAACAGAACGCCTCAACAAGACAATTGCTGATATGCTTAGTATGTACATCGGACGCGGATCCATCAAAATTGGGACGACGTTTCTACCATCGTGACGTTGCCTATAATACGGCGCAGCAGGAAAACTAACGGAGCACGCCATTTAGTCTTCTTATGGCCGTGAAGTGACGACAATGCTTGATGCCATGCTTGCCACGACTGGGGATACAGACACGGATGTCAAGCCTTTACCCAACGAGCTGAAGAGGCACGGCAGCTAGCACGCGTGCGAATCGGCCGACAGCAGAGTTACGAACGCACAACGTTATAACCTGCGACACCGATACGTCACTTATCACAGGCGAGAAAGTGTGGGTCTGGAGCCCTATTCGCCGACGCGGCCTTTGTGAAAGTTTACTGAATAAGTAATTTGGTCTCTACAATGTTATACGGCGCCAAGTGACGTGAATTATGAAGGTCATCCCCTGACACAGTCCTCGCGACCTCAAAAATCTGAAATCGTACACGTTGTGCGGATGAAGCCATATTGCAGTGAGCCAGTTGCGTATACGTCAAACTATAGATACACCGCGTATTCTGTAGCCGAGCATCGGGTCGATGCTCTTCCTGGAGGGAGGCAAATGCCGCATTCAACCTGCAGAGAGAGAGCTCGCACAGCCAGAGAAGAAGACGAAGCTCTT
>WOVY01015871.1:0-11211 GCA_013436015.1 Rhipicephalus annulatus
AACCAGATAATGGAGCATCCGGTTTGCTACCCTGCCTAGGGGAAGGGGGAATGGGGAAGGAAGAAAGATTGGAAAGAAAGCGAAGAGGGAAAAACAGAGACGCGCGCGAAAAAAAAGGGGGGGGCGAGCAGAGGGGTGCTACAGTCTATACAATAGGCCGCTGCCACGCAAAAAGTTCAGTAGGGCCTTCACTGATTTTCTGTGAGCACACAAATCATGTCTTCTTTCCAAGACTGATTGTTCATCAGACAAAGGTCTGTCGTCAAGGCGAGCTAACGCAGCAGCTAGTTGCCGTCTTCTTTGACGCTGTAATGAGGGCAGTGACAGAGAACGTGCTCTATATTTCATCGCTGCCGCAATGACCGCAAGCAGCACTGTCTTCCATGCCGATTCGGTAGGCGAAAGCTTGGTGAAGGCGACACCAAGCCATAGTCGGCAAAGCACCGTTGTCTCGAGTCGGGAGAGTCCAGACGGAGGCCGGAGTCGACGAGACGCGTCCAGTCTACGCAGTCGCGTGTGCCGTAAGCACTCGGTGTTCCACAGGGATGTAATTCTGCATTAGCGATTTTTCGGATGGTCATTGCAGCATCAGTCCTTGAAAATGGTTATAGATTTTTCTTCACCATTTTCGTGTGCTGATCGGGCAGCTGCATCGGCATGTTCGTTGCCCAATATGCCGCAGTGACTTGGAATCCACTGAAACGTGATTCGTGTCCTTCGTCGAAGAGGGGTGGTGAAGCAGCTCTCTAATTTCCAGCACTATTGTTCATGAGGTCCCCGGCGTAAGGCGAATGTCAAACACTGTAGTGCTGCCTTAGAGTCCGTGAACACGCTCCATTTCTTGGCTTCTGGTGTTTAATGACTTCAATTGCGCTACGTAAGAGCAGCAAGTTCCGCAGCTGTCGATGATGTCTGGTGGGATAAACGAAACTTCACCGTTGTCGCTGTTGCAGGAAAGATCACCGACCCTGCAGACCCATCCACTTTAGTTGAAGCGTCAGTATACAGATGAGTATGGTCACTGTATTTCTCATATAACAAGAGAAGGGAAAGCTGCTTTAGCGCTGGAGACGAGAGCCGGGCTTTTGACCCTATGCCTGGAACGTGAGTGAGTTCAACATGTGCACAGGTCATACTCCATGGGGGAGTTGAAATCCTCGATGGAGTTTGTATATCCAGCAGGAATGGTGTGCGATATGACAAGACTGTCTGGCAGAATGAGGCACGTGGTCGGGCTTCTGGCAGTGAAGCTAGATGATGGCAGGGGCACGAGTAAGATGCCTTACGTGTGCTCTGAGCACTTCCATCATGATATGCGTCTTCAGCGGGTAGTCATTAGCGATCTCGATTGTCTCAGCTGATGATGAACATCGCGGTAGCCCCAGACAAACTCGCAGAGCCATGGCCTGGATACTTCGAGAGTCCGAAGTTGGTTCTACGGTGTTGGTCAACACAGGCAAACTGTAGCGCAAATAGCCAAGAAAAAGCGTCTTGTACAATTGCATCATTGCATGTACTGAAGTCCCCCAGGTTTTTTCCTCCGAGATACTTGAATAAGTTAGCAATTTCTGTTAGCCTCTTCTTCAAGTGGGCCAATGTGGGCCCCCAGCAGAGGTCTCTATCAATGGAATACGCCTAGAAATCTGTGCGTCTTGACATACGGTATGACTTGGCCATCGATTGATATAGCGTATGGTCTCATTGGCTTTCGACTAAAAGCAATCAATGCACATTTCGCTGGCGAGATTTTCAGACCCTGGTCCTTGAGGTACAATGATACCAACGTCACAGCTTTCTGAAGTCTTGCGCGTACCTGAGGCTTGTCACGCCAGATGTCCAGACGCAGATGTCGTCAGCGTACACGGATGACTTGACCACACTTGGTAAAGTTCTATAAGTCCAATGAGAACGAGGTTGAAGAGGGTTGGACTCAAGACGCCACCTTGCGGGACTCCACGATGCGTTGGGTGTTGGGAAGTTGGACCATCTGCAGTGTTCACAAACAAGGTCCGCCCTTGTAAATAGCTGCGTGTCCAACAATACAGTTGTCCGCCTAGGCCCACTGACTCATGGCTTCGAGGATGGCGTCATGTAGAACGTTGTCGTATGCTCCTTTACGTCAAGGAACATGGCTGCAGATAGTCGTTTACCTGCCTTTTGTTGCTGGACATATGTGACGAGATCTATAACATTGTCGATCGAACATCGGTGACGGCGAAAACCAGCCATGGCGTTCGGATATATCTCATAGACCAGGTACCATTCAAGCCTGGCCAAGATCATTCTCTCCATTACCTTCCTACGCAACTTGAGAGTGCGATCGGTCGGTAAGAGGCAATGTCCAGGGGAGATTTGCCAGGCTTAAGGATGGTACCAAGCGGCTAATCTTCCAATCTTGCGGAACGACGCCAGCTTGCCAGGAATCGTTGAAGATGTTAAGGAGTGTTTCTCGTGCCCGTTTACCAAGGTTGAACAGCATCTTGTATGAGATGTCATCCGGGCCAGTTGACGACGACTTATTACATAAGACGAGCGCCGCATCGAGCTCCTGTGATGTAAACGGTAGATCCATGCGTGGGTCCCGTGAGTGAGGGATTTGATTCACTGTATGTAGGCTTGTGTACGCTGTCTGGCCCACGGTCATAGCGCAGAAAATCTTCTGCTACCCTCAATTTCATGCCGGCGATGAAAAAGTGCAAGGGCTTTGAAGGGAAAACGCTGCTCTGGACAGAACGTAGGCCTCGCACAATTCTCCATATCTGAGACAGCGGTTTATGAGGATCTAGCGACGCACAAAATTTTCTCCATCGTTGGGTGTCTAATTTGTCAAGGCGCCGTTGTATCTTCTTTTGGATGCGCCGGGCTGTCCGTAGATCGTCTGTGGAATTGGTGCGTCGGTATCGTCTTTCGGCACGACGGCGTATCGCACGAAGTCGCTCCAGCTCGAGGTCATATTCAGAGTACTTCGAAGAGCGTATTATTGTGCGCGTAGTCGCATGTGCAGTTTCCTTAATAGCTTGCTGAAGACCATTGGACAGGCCTTCTTCACAAGCATCCTCAAGTTGAGTCTTGAACACACTCCAATCTATTCTTTGTGTTGTGGTAGAGGAGTACGTGTTCGAAATACCTTTGATCTTCAGGTAAGTGGGGATGTGGGTCGCTTCCGCGTGTTTCAATGTCCAAAAACCACTTTACCCGTGTAGCAAATCGGCGTGAAACAAAGGACAAATCAAGGCAGCTGCTATATGTAGTGCCTCGTAAAAACGTAGGACTGGCATCATTCAGAAGGACGAGACCATGGCTGGATACCAATGATGCTAGACGTCGTCCCGTTGAATTAAGCCTTGAGCTTCCCCAGATGGGATGATGCGCATTGAAATCCCCGGTGATGACCCACGGACCCGGATGTGCCCTTAATATGCCGTCTAGTTTGTTGGTGTCGAAATGACCTGATGGGGATATATACACGCCTAGAAGTGCGAATGTCACTTTTCCTTTTTTAACAGACAAGCACACGTACTGATTGCTGTCGTGAGGTTGCACTGGCTGGACGACGTAAGTAAGCTCCCGGCGAATAAATACAACAACTTTGCTACTTCGATGTCACTTGAAGAGAAAAATGACTCGTAGCCGGATAATCTGATTGGGTGCGATAATTTCGGTTCACATATAATCATGATGGGAAATCGGTGCAGATGAACAAACTGGCGAAAATCAGATATGCGAGATCTCAGACCTCTTGCGTTCCACTGAAAGATGGACGCTTCTCTGACCTCCTGACGGAACGACTTGTTATTGTCGGCCATGGCTTTACTGGAGGCTTGCAAGGACCGGACTCAACGCGTCCAGCACCTGTAGGCCACTCCTAGCAGTTGGCGTGTCGATGCTTGTCAGAAGACTTCTGATGACACTCACAATGGATCGCAGCATAGGAATAATTTGACGATCTGCGTTTGGAGCCTCGTCATCAGCAGCATTGGCTTTCACTGGGAGCAGAGAGCGGGAGGGCTGCTCGGAAGGCCGTGCGTTCGCAAGCACCGGCCAGTCTTCAGGGGAGAGAGGGCTTCGCCGGTGGAGGTTTTCTTGTACTCTCTGGCTTTCTACTAGATGTTGATGGTGGTGTAGATCGAAGTGGTGCATGAATATCACCATGACTGGAGCGCTTCCGTCGGTGGCGACGTCGACGCCGGATTTTCTGTGAAGCTTCTCTATGGGTTGAGTTATCCCTGACCATTTCTTTCAGGATACCCATTTCTTTCTTGAGTCTTGGGCATTCCTTAGACGTGGCCTCATGCGTACCTCGACAATTGCCGCACCTATAAGTTGTTGCACAACAGGTGTCTACCGTGTGCGCCTCCGCGCACCGGGGGCATACGGTGGAGTTTGTACAGACGCCCTTGACATGACTGATCTTGAAGCACTTGTGGCACTGAAGCGGCTTTGGGACAAAATGCCGTACCACATGCCGGAAATGTCCTACCTTGACGTGCGTAGGGATTGAGTCGCCCTCAAAGACTAGCTTAACGCAGCGGCTGTTCCCGAGGCGGCTTATATGCTTAATGACCACTCCTTCGTACGCTGGTTTTATCAGAATGGGTAGATCCGTGTTTGGGATTGCCAAGTCAATGTCGTAAATGACACCTGCAGTGCAGGTTCCAGTCATCGGTACGACCGCTCGTACTTTGACATCTCCAAACTCTGTCATCATTCGAAGCTTCTGCAGCGTATCTGCATGTTTGTGTCAACGGCTAAAACGTTCTTACGTGTGTTCAGCCAGACCTCTTTGATTTCATTCTGCGCTATTCCCTCAAGAACATTAGAAATGGCTTGCCTGTTCAATTTTCGAAGGCTGGCGGAAGGATCCACGGGCATGAAGAGAATGGTATGCGGCCAGCGTTCATTCTTTGCCTTCACGGTTGACGTGCTTGCTGGTGATGACGTCTTGATTAGCCTCCTTTTGGCCTTGCGGCTCATCACAGACACGAAGCTGCCATCTGATGAGTCGTCGCCGTCGACTGAGTAGATGTCCGTGTCTTCACTGGAGCTGCTCCAAGAGCCTCGTTTCCTTGCGGAGCTTACAAATGCTGAGCTGTAGCCAGACGGGCCAGCAGTTCGTTCTTCGTCCATGTGCACGAGAGCAGGAGCATCTCTTGAGCCGTCGCTGGTGATGGACCATGAGCCTTGAGCCACAGAAGAGCTTGAGGGCGCTGACATTTGACCACGTGGGCCTGTAGAAGTCGCCGCTGCCATCGCCACAAGGCGGGACGCAGGGAGCGTCCCAGGAATCGTGGAAAATATGACGAAAAACAGTTAGTAGTGACAGACGCGTTCTATCACTAAGTAACTTCGTCGACGTCCCCTTAGTATATGTGGAGTTAGCGAAATGCCTGCGAGCACGCTATGAGTGTATATATTGTCATGTTCTTACATCACACGCGTGTCAGGATTATCATGTTTGCACCAGTGATATATTTCGTCACCCATTGACGTCACGTAATACCAAACTTATCGTATGTGGAGCCAGCAAAACGGCCGCGAGTGCGTCATGTAGGGCCCATTATACTCCAATGTAGCGTTGACGCTCGCACACGCTGGGCACACCGACGCTACGTTAGCGAAACGCGAGCACCCTACAATCTGACGACAGGCGCGACCGGCGCGACCGGCGTCCCTCGGCGGGGCGCGACGGAAACCGGCACGAAATGCGACATGCTTCATTTCGTGCCGATGCGTTAGCCAGACAACACTGCGTCTTCCACTTTTCGTGACGGAGGGACGCCGGATGCGCTGAAACGCGCATGCGTCAAAGCAACGCAGCGCTGCGCGCGCCTGTGAGTATACGGCAGGACCAGCACCTGCGTGGCAACGCCGCCGTGACGCAACGAAATGAACGCCGGGTAGCACGCGCACCGCACCACGTCAAAAGGTACTGGCGCCTTGACTGTGGCATGTAGTGATGTTCTCATATGACACGCATCTCATGATTATCATGTTTACACCAGTCACATACCTTCGTCATCCATTGACGTCACGTAATACCAAATTTGGCATACGTGAAGCTAGCGAAACGGTCGCGAGCGCATCATGATTGTGGCATGTAGTCATGTTGTTACATGACACGCATGTCGTGATTATCATGTTTGGATGTGTTATTTACTTATGTCACCCGTTCGTGTCTCGTAATACCGAGTTTATCACATGTAAAGCTAGCGAGACGGCCGTGAGCGCATCATGAGCGTAGCATGTAGTCATGTTGTTACATGACACGCATCTCATGATTATCATGTTTGCACCAGTCACATACTTCCGTCATCCACTCATGTCTCGTAATACGAAATTTGGTATAAGTGAAGCTAGCGAAACGACCGCCAGCGCAGCATGAGCGTGGCATGTAGTCATGTTGTTACATGACACGCATCTCATGAATATCATGTTTGCACCAGTCACATACTTTCGTTATCCATTCACGTACCGTAACACCATATTTGGTATATGTGACGCTAGCAAAACGGCCACGAGCTCATCATGAGCGTGGCATGTAGTCATGTCGTTACATGACACGCATATCATGATTTTCATGTTAGGGTCTGTTGCTTGTGTTTGCCAGGCAATCATGTCATACCACACCAGTTTTGCAACATGCCATGTGAACGAAATCACTGCAAGAGCTGCAGGACCATGACTTTCATGGTACGACTCATCTAATATGTTCTTCATACAGTCATGTTATGCCATACCAAGTTTGGTATCGATAACATTATCGAAACGGCCAGGAGAGCTAGAAGTCGTAGGCGGATAGATAGATAGATAGATAGATAGATAGATAGATAGATAGATAGATAGATAGATAGATAATGCTCAAAGTCGTCGAAGTTCGCTAAGAAATGCTTCGCATTTAAAAATCAGAGCATATCCACTGAGTGAAGGATGATGAGTGAGGCGAAGCTCCGGAGGGGTTATCTGTATACACTGCGAAACTTCTGTCTGTCTTCTGTCTGTCTGTCTGTCTGTCTGTCTGTCTGTCTGTCTGTCTGTCTGTCTGTCCGTTCATCCATCCACCCGTCCGTCTGCCTGCCTGCCTGCCTGCCTGCCTGCCTGCCTGTCTGTCTGTCTGTCTGTCTGTTTTTCTGTCTGTCTGTCTGTCTGTCTGTCTGTCTGTCTGTCTGTCTGTCTGTCTGTCTATCCGTCCGTCTGTCTGTCTGTCCATCCGTCCGTCCATACTAGTCATTAACTAGGTGGTGACGTCCCACGAGCTAGGAGGTAAGACCCACGGCTTTAGGAGCTTTGCCTTTAATGGCTAATTAACCAGCCGCCCGCGCTCGGGTGCTAGCGGGCGATGACAACAAAGACGCCACACACCGGCTGAGCAGCGCCCTAGAATGAACAGGCTGATCATAATGATTAACACGTGACCTCACGTTTAGCTGCGGTCGCGATTTTGTAAGACGCTCGGCTGGTACTGATCTTAGAGGCCACCTTGCTGATTATTCTGAAGGAGACCTAAATGCTTCAAAAGTATTTAAACAACCCGCTCCCCTAAAAAGATATCATCACGAAATGTTTCTGCCTTTTTTAGTGCATGGGGTGCATTTCTGCACTCAGTGGAACGACTACAAATGAAAGAAGGTGGCACTTGTTTAACACGCCGCCCAACTTATTCGACCGTCCTTCGCGCGATGACTGGTTCTATTGTAACCAATGAAACGCTGCGCGTTGAGGGTTGGATTTGACTTTTTCGTACTCTTAGCTCGTTCTTAAGGGGGTTTAAGAGAATTTTATTTCCGGATATATCTTACACAGCTTATGTGCACACAGAAAAATGGACAATGGTGATCAATGCGTTTGTACAATGCAAGCTGTTATATGAGGCGAAAAGAACTTATTGCGTATGCAGTGTCGTACAATGCAAAACTTGTACAACAAAGACAGGACATTCATGACATTGAGATGATTAAACTTAAATAAACAGTAAGGCTATATGAAGAAACAAGGGGGTGGGGGTGGGGGGTGGGGGGGTCATTCACACTGTAGGGTGATGTTTTGCATTCACCTGTGAGGACAGATTGCTCTCGCGCTCAAGAACAATATTGCACAAAAAGGACATGTTGCTAAAGAAGAAAAGGAAAACACACACTGTAATGTCACAGTGGTACAGGCTCTAGCCCACCTCTTCAATAGGGGAGGAAAGGCATGGACACACTGTTGTTTTTTTACGATAATGAATCGCGTAGACCAGCGTTGGAGCAAAGCCTCCTCTCCCAGCATGACTATAGTTCTGCGTTGATATGCATAATCATTACCTTTCTTAGCCGATGTAGCAGAGGAAACATGCCTCTCTGAAGGCGTCTCCTCAGGCGGGCCAGTCCCCTCCGTTTCCATAGGACGAAGGCTCCGATAGCCATTAAGAGTTCGACGAAGTTATTCCTGTGGCAAGACTTCCACTGCATGCTTATTTGGAACATTCTGGGAACCATGCGCCAAAAGGTGCGCGCTACTATATATTCATGGAGGACATGGTTCAGCGTTGCGACGCGACCGCATTTCGGGCATGTGGCGGGAGGGCACCACGCCCCACGCCGCAAGGCGGTCGGGCGTTGTTAAGGCCCCTTATTCCCTGAGCCAGTTTAGGTCACGGACCTCGGAGGGGAGAGACGTATTTGTAAGAGTCCAGCGTCTTTTCGCCCGGCATTTCCGGCGTTGTTCTTCAGGTTGGCTTTTAAATGCTATTAGTTCGTTCATGGAGGTGGGGGACATTTCCATAAGTTCTCCAACTGGAAAATCGTTTCGCCATTGTAGCAAAGATTTTGTAACATGTGTGTAATACGCCGGTGGCTGTTCAGCAGCTGGTCCCGTGTCGTTTGCTAAACCGAAAAATCTTCAGGTTCCTAGCAAATACACTACGAGTTTGCCTGCCTCGATACGATGAGTTCTCTAAGAGTGCCCAGGTGTTTTTTGAGAGCTAACATGCGGCACATTACATCAAGGTTGGGCACACTGAGCCCTCCCCATTTTACTGGTAGGCGGACCAAGGCTCTAGGAACTGCTTCGGCGTGGCCATCCAAAAAAAAAGGAGCCGCACGCAGTAGCCACTCTCAGCAGAACACAACGAGATGGTCAAGCAATTCTGGCTACATAAAGCAGGGGCGCTGTTATGCTGGATTTAATTAGATAAGCTCTTTCAGTAAAAGGTAGTTGAAAAGTTCTGGCGACTTTAATGCGTCTGTCCACTTTGCGTTGGATTTCTTTCCATGTGGTGGGGGCTAGCTCACCAGTCGAAAGGAAAGTTACACCTAAAACTTTAACTCCTTGGACGAATTGGACGCCATCAGGGAACTCTTCAATGTGCATTCCAAAGCTCAATGATTTGCTTTTTTCGGGATTAAGACGTGCTCCCGCTAGGTGTGAAATATTCGCAAAAAAAATACGTGTGAAATATTCGCAAAAAGGCTCTGTAGCTATCTATGTTCCGATAAACAACGAGATGTGATCAGCGTATGCCGCTGCTTTTACTTCGCCCAAGTCTGGGAGAGGAAAACCGCGTATCAAGGTGCATTTCTGAATTTGTTTCAATAATGGAGCTATGCATAGTACAAAGAGATCTGCGGAGAGGGGACAGCCTTGTCGAACGCCAGTGCGCGGGATGACGCTAAGTTGTGCAAAACTCCGCCGAATCCTACATAGTGCCCAAGAGCTTTAGAAAATTGCCCGCTGATTTTCTACAGTTTTCTTCCACTATTTCGCAAAATATATATGAATAAATGTTCTTTTGAGGTACATAAAAACTAGAGAACAATTTCTTGTACTTAACGCACGTTTCTTTTATGTGAAAAAATGAAAGACACATTCTTTATCTTTGAAAACAACTTGAAAACCTGCTTTCAGTTTCTATGTTAGAAGCTGGTAAATGATGGGACCAGAAGTTTTTGGGGGAGCTACGCTTGTGACTTTGAAACCGTCTATACATAAGATCGTCGAACACCTTTCGCAGGATGCTATTGTTCTACGCGAGATAACTATACTACAACATGCTATTGTACTACGCGAGATAACTATAAAACTGCAACGAGATTTCAGCCTTCAGATATCGTTTCGTTTATCGCAAGCTCTGTTAATTCTCGTGTTAAAAAAATGTTTAAACGATTTCGAGTACTTCGTGCTCAACTATCTCGCCTCGAAAACACTAATAAACCTCTTGGTTAAAGTGGCATTCTCATATATATATTCATTCACTCCTTATAGGTAGCATCAAATGCCACGTTGAGGCTGTTTGGTGACAGAGCTCATGATCTCCTAATATACGACTCTAGAGCCATGACTTCGTTGTTTAATGGCAATCTTTCGCCATTTTACATTCCTTTGCACCTTTTGTCCCATTGTGTTATAGAGTTTGGTCAGGCAGGATCTCTGTCATGGTTAACCACCTTGTCTCTTGTGCGTATATATAGGCGTACTTTTCTCTCACTCTCGCAAACATATTTCAAGGCGAGAGAGACGCGGCAGCAATCAAGTTTGAACGACGACGTTAGTTTAACTACCCCAAGGCGAAGGGAGGACCCCACCTGACCGAGACTGTTGAGAAATGAATATATGTATAATTGTAGACAACGCTTGTGTCGTAATGAAAAAATTGCCTGCAGCTTCCCTCGGGGGAACACTGAGGAAGATGCGGAAGCGGTTCCGCCAACAGTTTGGCCGGCGCTGTCGAAGGGACGTTCGTCATTCTGTTTGTGGATTCGTTGGCATTCATTTCACGCGACTCGGACGTCGACGCGCCGTACAAACCAACGGACGAGCGGCAACTGAGCGAGCGAGCGCCGACCTTGAGTATATATACAGCGCGACGGCGCATGCGCTGTCAGCTGTCGAATTTTCTCGAAGGAGAAGCGCGCGCGCGGCACAATGGCGACGGCGCGACGGCGCATGCGCTGTCAGCTGTCGAAGGTTCTCGAAGGAGAAGCGCGCGCGGCACAGATGGTGGGCGACGCGCGACGGCGCATGCGCGCGCGTCAGCTGTCGAATGTTCGAGAAGCGGTGCGGACGGCGCGGACAGGCGCACTACAAGGCGCGAGTATAAGATGCTTCCGCATCTAAAAACAGCTATCTTTATTATTGTTTCTCGGTAGAACACCTCTCCGTTCAGGTGAGGGCCAACGTTTGCCCCCACCCCTCCTGACTACGGCTCGGACGAAGGTATTCGCCTGGCGAATACGA
>WOVY01015872.1:0-12116 GCA_013436015.1 Rhipicephalus annulatus
TTACATGCCTCTCTATTTCTTGTCTTATTTATTTATTTATTTATTTATTGCAAATACTGCAGGCCAGTTTGTGGCCCAAGCAGGAGGGGCAATTGGCAGTACACATAACACTGTTACACATACATACAAAGAATAAAATAGTAACAATAAAAAGGAGTACAATGCAGATTGGTCAAGGCATAGCACACCATACAATGCATATACTTAGAGACAGATGCTTTCCTGGAGCGCTTGGGAAAAAATTTTTTGCTTGTATCACTGCTTCCGGGAGCGCATTCCATTCGGAAATTGTACGTGGGAAGAAGCTGTGCTTAAACTGATTAGTTTTGGCGAAGATAGGCTGAAAGAAATGAGCATGCATGTGACGGGTCCTTCTTGTGCTTAGCGGTTTAATCATAGTGACGGAGTTATTTTCACCTTAGAAGTCGCAATATTGTTGAGGAAGAGTAAACGGGCCAAGCGTCTACGAAACTGCTAGGGTTTGAATGCCATTATCAGTCATGAGTTTCGACGGAGAATCGTAACGCCCATTTGTTAAAAAAAAAAAGGCACCGCTTTTCTCTGAACAAGCTCAAGCATGTAGATATCTTTTTTCAAGTGCGGATCCCATATCACGGAAGCATATTCAAGTTTAGCTCTAACAAAAGTTTCATAGGCTAAAAGCCTAACAAGACTTGGAGAATGTCTTAATTTTCGTCTCAAAAAACACAACTTAGTAAATGCAGCAGTTCCTATACGTGCTATTGGTTCCGCATTCTTGGCATCATTGGAGCAGCATCAGTCAATTATGTTCGTACAAGGGGGGCTGCATTCCTTCCATCAGTGCACATATGTTAGCAAGTACAAGACATGTGAACTCCCAGTTTTATTTCCTACCAGGCGTCCCTTTGAGTGCCACCTGTGTCTTGATGCAATCAATCGGCCGTGTGGTCTTATAAACCACTCTTGCACCCTCACAGGGGAGCATCTCTTTTTTTGTGTTCACTGCAGTACATCTTTTTTTGTGCAAACCTTACTAATTTGCAGGAGATCACTGGGCTGGGCTCCCACCTAGGAGTTAACGGAGAGACCGTGCCTCCCGGCAGCTTCCTTGGCCTGCTGGATCGCCCAGAGTTGCTTGTCTAGGTCTGTACTGAGCAGCGCAGTCCGCCAACGCACCATAAGGTCTTCATTGGAGGCCGCGACCTCAGAACTTCTGATTAATTGCTCGACATTGCCATAGGATATGGTCAAGAGTGGCTCTGTTGGTACTGTGCTAAGGGATCCTGTAAACACATTTGAGCCTGCACAAGAAAGTAACGCTTTTCTATGGTATTCATACATTGTGTGCCAAGTGAGTCTTCATAGACAATGTGTGCTTGGAAAGATAAACACTCAAGGAAAATGAGGGTGGGAATAAAATTTTTGATGGCTGGTCTTTTCTGTTTTTGTTTTTTTTTTTCACGGCACTTTAATGAAGACCAATAGATAATGCCCACAATGGCAATACAAGATTGCAATAAAATGTTGAAAAAGGCAAGTTTCTTTTGTTTTGTTTATCATGATACCACCTCATTCAGTTTGAAAAGATAATGTTTTCGAAATGGTTTCGAGACACTTGCAACATGGTGAACATGTTTCTGTGATTTTTTATGATGATTATTATTACTACTGTTGCTGGAGATGTCTGTAACTTGTACGTAAAGCAGGCTTCTCGATGATGTGATGAAGTGTGAGGAGAAGCCGAATTGAACTATACAAATATGCGTGCTGGGATTATTGATCAGCTGCCAGCTCATAAAAAGGTCTGATATGTCGTTAAGCTAGCACACAAAAAAAAAGCATTTCACATGTCATAACTACTAACACCGCTGACCAACACTCTTAGTTTAAAATCCACATAGATACTCCATAATGTGGATGGCGGAATCGCCACCGGAGTGGCTCGGGTGTTAGAGCTACGGGCGTATCATTAGAAGGCTGCAGGCTCAGTTCCTGCCAGTGGTGAGCTATCATTTAATTCACTTTGCTCTCTTCACATTTATATAATTAGTGCTTTCTTGTTGTAATCAATGTCGAGCCTAACAATGAAAGACGAGCCTTTTCCTTTCTTTCGTTCATTGTGAATCTCAGCAGCCAGCAAGGTGAACATTCAGGAGGTTTTTTCTGCGCAGAAAAAACTTTAGAAGCTTTGTAAAGCAATTGAGCTACAAATTTCCTGTCTTTTATGCACAGTTTGTTACGCCAGCGGTTTGTTGACCTCGCATGTTCACATGCTTTTGATTGGTAGACATACAAGAAATTTCGGCCATGAATTGATTTTCTTGCCATGTAGATGCACGCCTGTCTGGCCATGTCTTGCATGACGATCGGGTGCGATCATCCAGTTTCGTTTGATTTGTTTCTTTTGGCGGGGCGAGCGGACATGACACCATGTCTAGTTGACATGCACAAAAAAAGATCCGCTTAACCCTCCGTGGTGACCTTGTTCACGTGCTTCACGGCGAGAGTGAAATAGCACCTGAGGAATGGAAGTAAAAGAAAGGGAAACCCCCCTCTCGGGTTGGAACGCTGAGTAACTTAGCAGTCTTCAAGTCAAAATATGTGGCAGACATTGCGCATCCCTCCCCCCATCTCCACGAACCTTTGAGCACACACCTTTGGTCGGAGATGTATAAAAATTTAGGGCTGTTTCCAGGAAAGTTGGTGCACCATTTCAGATATTGCGTAGAAATAAATATTTAATTATGTATGCATGTATTTATTTAGTTATATATGATAATACTACAATGGCTCTGTGTGTCTTTGAAATTTTTGTTTGGAAATGTGTTACAGGGAACTGCTCGAAAAGGCTGATTTGCTGCACCAAAAAGATTTAGCTTCTCCATAAGCAGAATCAAAGTGGTCCACATCTCTCACTTTATATATATATTGTCCCACAGTTTATTTACGTACAGACTAACTGGAAGGCCGAAGAACGCCAGAAGAGCGAGGAACGCCAACAGGCCGAAAATACAAAACAACGCAAGCTCGGGTCGCGCGTGTGCACCAATGCTGTGGCTTGCTGTTTCATGCTGCTTCGTCGTCGTTCGCATAGTTCCCTACATTGGGCCTCGGTGAATAGCGTAACCAACCTGGCGACTTAAGGCATAGTCACTATAACGGGGTCGTAATACGGCTTCAGGCGACTCACATGCACAATTTCACGGCCACGACGGCGTAAGTCATGAGACTGTGTCAAAGGCTCATCTAATAATTGACTTGTGACGTACGGGCTAGAATGCGGTAGGGCCCGTGGTATCTTCCAGTAATTTCGACGAAAGGCCAGAAGTGCTCGGTGGAATCCAGAGCCAAACGAGAGCACCAGTCCTGAAAGTAGAGAGATGTCGGTCGGTGTCATGCCGTAGCTTCTGGTGGCCTTGGGCCTCGGTTGTCAGTGAACGGGCCAATCGTCTGCAATCTTCTGCGTACCTGGCAACATCAGAAATCGCAGTGTACTCGGAGGAGTCAGGCGTGTATGGGAGGATAGTGTCCAGCGTGCACGATGGTTCGCATCCGTACAACAGAAAAAAAGGGGAGAACCCTGTTGTCACGTGCGTAGCGGTGACATACGTGACGAATGGAAGGACAGTGCCCCAATTGGTCTGGTCTGAAGCTATGTACATCGTCAACATATCACCGAGAGTGCGATTAAATCGTTCTGTGAGGCCATTCGTCTGCGGGTGATATGCTGTCGTCATGCGATGAACCATGTTGCACTGAGCGAGCAACGCTTGAATGGCGTCATACAAGAAAACACGCCCCCCGGTCGCTCAAAAGTTCGCGGAGAGCACCATGGCAAAGAACAAAGTTGCGCAAGATGAAAAACGCAACTTCCCTCGCGGTTGCTGCGGGTAGTGCTGCCGTCTCCGCGTAACGCGTGAGGTAGTCCACGCCTACAATTATCCACCTATTTCCAGAAGACGACGTGGAAAGTGGTCTGTATAAGTCGATACCGACGCGGTCAAATGGACGCGCTGGACAAGGCAGAGGCTGAAGTGTACCGGCAGGGCGTTGAGGTGGGACTTTACGTCGCTGGCATGCAGAACAAGCACGTACGTACTTGCGGACAAATGTGTACATGCCGCGCCAGTAGTACCGCTGACGTAGACCGTAGACGGTTGTACGTTTTGAGAGCGCCAGCGTGAGTGCTTTGCGGGTCGTTGTGGAAAGCAGTACAGATTTCCGAGCGCATGTGGTTGGGTATCACTAACAGCCACCTCCGACCTTCAGACGTGTAATTCCACCGATAGAGTAGGTCGTCTCGAATAGAAAAACGTGTGGCTTGACGGCGGATAGTTCTTGATACCAAATTGGCTAACTGATCAGTCAGAAAGGCGAGGAGTTGGGAAATCCACACATCTTTGCGTTGTTCCGATGCCATGTCTTTGAAGTCGATTGGTGTTATGACAGCTGAAGAAGGGGACGCGGAGGTTGGGTCAGCCGGTAGCGGCGAACAGGATAGCGCATCAGCGTCGGAGTGCTTGCGGCCGGATCAGTATACAACACGAATGTCGTATTCCTGTAGGCGAAGCGCCCAACGACCAAGGCGCCCCGACGGGTCTTTGAGCGATGATAGCCAGCATAGAGCGTGGTGGTCCGTGACGACTTCGAAAGGGCGGCCATAAAGGTATGGGCGGAACTTCGTCAAAGCCCAGACAATTGCGAGGCACTCCTTCTCCATGACGGAATAATTACACTCGGCTTTCTTGAGGGTTCGACTCGCGTAAGCGACCATGTATTCTTGGTACCCTGGTTTTCGTTGAGCCAATACAGCACCAAGATCGACACCACTGGCGTCGGTGTGGACCTCCGTAGGCGCATCGGGGTCAAAATGACGTAGTATTGGAGGTGATAATAATAACCGCCGAAGCGTGGTGAAGGATTCGTCGCACTCTTTTGACCAAGCAGAAATGCCTTTGGAAGTTGTCAACAGGTTGGTAAGAGGCGCGATGATGGAAGAGAAGTTGCGCACAAATCGACGAAAGTATGAGCACAGGCCGATAAAACTTCGAAGTGTCTTGATGGAATTGGGCTTCGGATAGTCGGCCACGGCGCGGAGTTTCGCCGTATCCGGGAGAACACCCTCTTTGCAGACGACGTGACCCAGTATAGTGAGCTGACGTGCGGCAAAATGGCACTTCTTGATGTTAAGTTCAAGGCCAGCAGAGGTGAGACACGTGAGAATAGCACGAAGACGAACAAGGTGAGTCGAAAAGTCGCGAGAAAAAACGATGATGTCGTCTAGGTAGCAAAGGCACGTGTTCCACTTGTAGCCGCGAAGGATGGTGTCCTTCATCTGTTCGAAAGTAGCTGGGGCGTTGCAGAGTCCAAACGGCATGACCTTAAACTCATACAGCCCATCAGATGTTACAAATGCAGTCTTCGATCGGCCAGGATCAGCCATTGGAACTTGCCAATATCCTGAGCGTAAATCTAAAGAGGAGAAATATTCTGCTCCTCGCAAGCAATAGAGAGCATCGTCGATGCGTGGCAACGGGTACACATCCTTCCGAGTTATCTTATCGAGCCGGCGATAGTCGACACAGAATCGGATAGACCCATCCTTCTTGCGCACGAGTTCAACAGGGGACGACCAAGGGATCTGCGATGGCTCGATGGCACCACGCTTGAGCATATCATCGACTTGTTCGTTGATAATACGGCACTCTTCCGCTGAAACTCGACATGGTCGTTGGCGTAAGGGAGCATGAGTACCGGTGTCAATGTGGTGCGTGATGTTCGCTGTGCGACCCAAAGATGGTTGAGCGCAATCGAAGGCAGAACGGAACTCTCGAAGAAGAGACAAGAGTTCCCTTCTTTGCGCCGGTGATAGCTCAGCGGAAACAGAGGGCTGGAATGAGTCTGGCGCGGGCAGTGTGGCCACAGGTGGCGTCATAGCATTGAGCTGGAGGTGAGGTGCGTGTTCGGCGAACACTAGAGGGCACAAGAGGTCAACGTCTTGTATGTTACCCAAACATTCTCCGCGAAGTAAGGTAACTGGCGACGATAGCGAGTTCGCAACGAGCATGGCGATAGCACCGGATTCCACGGTGAGTACGGCAAAGGGCAGGTGTAGGCTACGGCGGCGGGTAAATATGTCAGACGGAGTGAACAAAACAGTTCCGGCAGGAGCGGCCGTACAGGTCAGGGCTACAAGGGTGGATGTTCTCGGTGCTATTTTCGTGTCTGCAACAACGACAAGTTTGTAAGCTTCAGAAAGAGAATCCATTAAACAAGAGGTTGGCAGCGGTGTAACGGCAACTTCTGCACGTGAGCAATCTATGATGGCCCGATGACGCGAAAGAAGGTCACATCCAAGAATGACTTCGTGGAGCATGATGCCAGCACAAAAAATTCAATGGCGTAAAGTTCACCTTGGATAATGACACGTGCAGTGCACACAGCTGTAGGTTCTATGCACTGCGAGTTGGCCGTGTAGAGCATCAGGCCCGAAAGAGGCGTTGTCACCTTTTTCAACTTGCCGCATAAGGTCTCACAGATTATGGAAACGGCGGCCCCTGTGTCGATAAGCGCTTGTGCGGTGGTCCCCTCAACAATGACGTCAATAACGTTTTGCGGCGAGAAAGATGAAGGCCTTAAGCAGTTCGAATTGTATGCAGCTGTTGCCTCCTGAGCTGCAGCGATCAGTTTCCCTCTTCCGTAGCAGGTCGGCGACGCATAGGTGACAGGGAGCGTCGTCGGGGCGATGGTGACCGATTGTTTGCGTAGGGTCGAGGACCGTCAGTGGTGTACTCTGATGGCGTCCTAGACGACGACACCATTGGCCTGCCCATGGTGTCGACTGGAGGGAGATCTCGGCGACAGTGGCGAGCGACGTGTCCAGCGATACCACAGGCGAAACAAATGGGCCTATTATCCGGCGTTCTCCAAGCATCTGAGCGACGGTAAAATGGAGCTGAAGATCTCGCGTAGGGATACGGCGCAGCAATGGGGGTTGTAGGCATGACATAGGGTGGTGTGGCAGGTTGAGCATATGGCATACGCTGTTGCGTAGGCCGAGCAGCGACGGTGGCATACGTGAGAGGCGTAGTGACTGGTGGTTGCTGATGCACCGGCGGAAGGGCCTCAGCGACTTGGGTCCGAATGACGTGTTGGAGGTCCGGTGCCAAAGCTTGCGTGGGCTCATGTGTCAGTGGCAGCAGTGACAGCTGGCGCGCTACCTCTTCGCGGACGAAGTCCTTGATTGTCGAAAGCAGCGGCTGCTGATCGATAGGATGGGCAGCTAGGTGCAAGCTTGCGAGCGTGTCTGGCGTCGTGAGGGCTTGACGAGCGATTGCGCGCTGCCTACACAATTCATCGAAGCTTACAGAGGGAAACGAGGGCAGCAATTGTGGGGGGATTTCTCGCGAGCAACATCTGAAAGGCGCCGTTGTCAATGCCTTTCAATGTGTGCCTGATCTTTTCTTCCTCAGGCATGATAGAGTTGATGCGGTTGCATAGATGCAAAACATCTTCAATGTAGCCCGTGTAGGTCTCGCCTGGTTGCCGCGCACGGTGACGTAAACGGTGCTCGGCTTGAAGCTTGCGTGCTGCAGGTCGTCCAAAGACGTCCGTAATAGCACTCTTTAATGCAGACCACGTAGTAATGTCAGCTGCGCAGTTATTAAACCACAGTTGCGCGGTGTCCACAAGGTAGAATGTGACGTAGCCCAGCTTACTTGGGTCGTCCCATTTATTACTTGCGCCAACTTTGTCTTACCTCGCCAACCAATCTTCGACGTCCGACTCAGTGGAGCCCGTGAAGATAGGAAAGCTCGTTGAGGATACACGGCGCCACAAGTGACATGGACGGTCGAAGGTCCCACCTGGAGAGGCGTCTCGGTGGCCATGTGCGTGTCACGTAGAGGAGGAAGCTTACGGGAGCGAAGTTCCAGGTTTGTACGGGAGTCCACACACCTCCACCAGATGTCACACAGTTTATTTACGTCCAGACCGACTGGAAGGCCGAGGAACGCCAACAGGCCGAAAATACAAAACAAACGCAAGCTCGGGTCGCGCGTGTGCACCAACGCTGTGGCTTGCCGTTTCATGCTGCTTTGTCGACGTCGTTCGCATAATTCCCTACAATATATATATATATATATATATATATATATTATATATATATATATATATATATATATATATATAGGTATGGGATATGGCACAACGGGAGCGTTGTCAACAAGGATAAATATATTTATTTCCCAACAGTTTCGGGAGGGGACCTCCCTTCATTAGGGGATGAGTTATACTGACATGAGCTTCCAAACTTCCTTGCTGCCGCGTCCCTCTCGCCTTGAAAGACGTTTGCGAGAGTGAGAGGGAACTAGAAAAAAGGAAAAAAAACAAAAAAGGGGAGAAAAAAGACGAAAAAAGAAAGAAAAGAAAGAAAGTAAAAAAGAGGAAGAACCACTGTCAGCACTGAGAACGAAGCCAGCTGTCCGTCTACATCCACCTACGGTTCATATCACGTGCTGTTCAGTTTTTGGCGTGTGTCGGGCCACCCAAGATTGTCGCCGCGGTGCCGGGAGGGTCCGGGATGGCATGCCTAAAGAAAGGGGTTTCCCCGTTATTGGTCGTTCGGCGGGCGGCGGGCGGTGTGTGTAAAGGAAAGGTTTCTCGTTAATGGGTCGGTCGGCTATATATATATATATATATATATATATATATATATATATATATGTGTGTGTGTGTGTGTGTGTGTGTGTGTGTCCACAAGGCATCCCAGTTATTAAGCAGCAGGATTCAAAAAGGAGGATCGGCATTACAAGAAGCGAACCTAGTGCATATCGTTCCCAGTATACTGAAGTAGCTGCTACAATTTTTTTAATTATTCATAACTACTTAGTCTAATTACATTTGTTACTGAAGAAGTTACTTTCCTAATTATCAAAACGCCAATGAGGCAAATGTGCACATGTTGAAATGACATCTGACTGCTATTTCCAACAACATATGAATTGCATGCTAATTTCTTCTGTGATTAAATAATGTGCGCGAAATATGAAAAAATAACACTTAACTGCGCTCACACCCACAAAACAAAGGAGCGCCCTCAAATAATCTTGCTGGAAGCAACCGCTTTGCCTTTTTTCCATTGCCAGAGACCGCGTTATGCACATTGGCGAGGGTACACTTCGGGTGCCGACATGCATGTGTGCTGATTTTGCAGGGATTCCTTTCACTTGATTGCACGTCGCTATCGCCATTCACATCTCACGGAAAACTGTTCACAGCTGGATCACAGCTCTGAATATAGCGATGACAGCCTGACTGTGTAAGATCAAGGCGGTGCATTTCTTCGGACAGGAAGTAGCAGATAGTGCAACACGTATTTTTTTTGCCCCTCCATTTACTTTGTTGCTACTGGCTATCTCAAAGTGAGCTCATTTGAGGGCACTTCTTAAAGTAGGTTGGAAGACAATCTGTTCTCACTGACGCAGTGCATCGAAATAGCAGAAAGAAACACAGGCCCCTGTGGCTAGCATTTTTGAATAGCGTGGTTCAATAGGTCTTGTGGGGAATACTGGACACGCTAGGTGTGGAAGATGGAGTCACTAATCTTTTAAAGGATATCTATAAAAGTAACAAGGTAGTTATAAAGTGGGGAAAACAGGTATCCAAGCCCACAGAGGTGAAACGGGGGCTTAGGCAGGGCTGCCCTCTGTCTCCCTTGTTATTCATGGTGTACCTACAAGGATTAGAGGACAAATTAGAGGGATGTGGACTGGGCTTAAACCTCTGTTTCGTCAAACAAAGAAAACTAGTTGAACAGGCACTACCAGCATTGATGTACGCAGATGATATAGTGCTAATGGTCGACAACAAGGAACATTTGCAGAGATTGATGGACATCTGCGGTAATGAGGGAGATATGTTAGATTTCAGATTCAGTAAAGAAAAATCAGCAGTCATGATTTTCAAAGACAACGAAGGTAGTGAGCTTAGAATACAGGAGGTCACGCTAGAGATAACAGATAAATACAAATATCTGGGCGTATGGATAAGCAATGGGACCGAGTACCTGAGGGAACACGAAATATACGTGACGACTAAAGGCAACAGGAATGCAGCAGTGATGAAAAATAGGGCACTGTGGAATTACAATAGGTATTATGTTGTGGGAGGATATGGAAAGGTGCCATGGTTCCTGGTCTGACTATCGGCAATGGGCTTGACCTGAATAAAGCTTTCGACAATGTTTCGCATGAGGCAATATTGAATAACCTATCGGAAATTGGCCTAGGGGTCAGGACATTTCGCTACATCAGATCATTCTTGGAGGGCCGAACCGCAGAAATTTCAATAGGAGATATCAAATCGGACTCATTCGCGTTGGGAGGCAAAGGGACGCCGCAGGGTTCAGTTTTGTCACCGTTCCTGTTTAACATCGCCTTAATTAAAATACCGCCGAGGTTGGAGGAGATACCGGGACTCAAACACACATTTTATGCAGATGATATTACTCTATGGGTAACCAGGGGTAGTGACGCGCATCTGGAAGAAACACTGCAACAGGCAGTTAATATTGTCGAAGAGTTGGCAGGGGAAGCGGGACTTTCATGCTCTCAGCCAAAGTCCGAGCTCTTTGTGGTTCGGGACAAACCCAGAGGGCTACATGCAAAACACTATATTCCGCCACCGCCGTTAGAGGTAAAGGTAGGGGGTAGGCCGGTAGCTGAAGCTCAAACGATTAGAATTCTTGGCCTATATCTGCAAACTAACAGGAAGAATAGGGTGGCCCTTGAAAAACTTAAGACCACGGTCAATGCTACTGTCAGGTTAATCAGAAGAATCGCTAACCGTAAGAGCGGGGTTAAAGAAAAGAACTCTGTAAGCTGGTACAGGCGTTTGTGCTCAGCAGGATTACTTACGCGACACCTTATATGAAGTTGGATGCCGCAGAAAAAGGTAAGGTCGAGGCTATGATCCGGCAAGCTTACAAGGCAGCGCTTGGGTTGCCTAACAACGCGCCTACAGAAAGGCTGTTAAAACTAGGGGTACACAACACCCTGGATGAATTATGGGAGGCGCATCTGGTGATGCAGCACGCTAGGCTTTCGACAACCAAAGCGGGCAGGATTATATTGGAAAGGATTGGCATTGGAGCAGAGGCTCCCACTGGGACACTAAAATTCAGGTGCGGCGAGAGTTACATAAGGCCCTGTACATAAAACCTTTGCCCAAAAATATGCATCCGATTCACCATACGCAGCGCAGGCAGGCAAGAGCCAGAGCTTTACACGTTGAATACGGCGAGTACAAAGCGGCAGTCTATACAGATGTTGCGGAATATAAGGACAAAGACGCTTTTGTGATTGTGGTGGTGGACAGGCGGGGGCGCTTGATCGCTTCTGGATCGGTCAAAACCGCTCCTTGGAAACTGCAGAGGAAGCGGCAATAGCGCTAGCTATAACTAATTCGCAGTCAGATTTGATTTTCAGTGATTCAAAGACAGCCATCCGAATCTGGCGAGGGGCAGATATCGGCGACCGCCGCACGATTTCTGCATGGGGCCACGGAGAGAAATGAGAGAAAAGAAATGAAATTGTCTGGGTACCAGCACACTCTGGGAACCTGGGAACGAGGCGGCTCACTGAATGCTCGAGGTTTCGTCAGCCGGGTAGGTGAGCGCCAGTTCCGGGAAGGTCCGCGAGAGATGGGCTGGTGTCCTTTCTTGACATAACGAATCATTATAAAATAGAGCGGAGGTTTTATCCGCCCCCACACAAGCGGTTGACTAAGGCGCAGGAATGCGTCTGGAGAAAACTGCAGACGCGATCTTTCCCAACCCTTACGTATTGAACAAAATGTACCCGGAGGAGATTAAGCCGCAATGCAAATGGTGTCAGGCTGTGGCAACATATGATCACATACTTTGGGAATGTAGCATAGTGCCGCCGCCGGTGGATATTATGCGTGATCCCTCTCTTGAGCACTGGGAGGCCGTGTTGACCAGCTCAGACCCAGTCGTCCAGTTAAGGGTCGTAGAGTGGGCCACACAGGTCGCCGCCAACCTTGGGTTGATGGCCATCTAACACGGAATCATCCTCAGTTGCTTTCTGACGAAAAAAGTTTTTCCATCCATCCAT
>WOVY01015874.1:0-15625 GCA_013436015.1 Rhipicephalus annulatus
TGTCTGTATGCATGTATGTTTGTATCACGGAAACGTAGCTAGCTAGCCACATCTCTGTGCTCCCGTGACCCCCCCTTAGGGGTTAGTCAACCAAATCATTATGGGGAGGTAAAATGGCTTGACAAAAATCGCCCGATGCCACGTACTTGGGAATCGACATTATGCGAAGCTTGCGGAGGGAATGTGACTGTGTTGCGATTTGTTTATTGAGCGACACCGACAATAAATAACGCCAAATATATGTACAAATGTTGCACGCACAGACATATGTTGAAAAGCTGTTTATATAAAGATGTTTACCTAACCACCATTGACGTTAACCCGACGTGACGGCTATGAAGTGACATTTCAAAAGTAGTTACAAGACGTTGCGTAGCTCTGTGGAAAGTGCTGACTGACACGCTAAATGCTTGGGTGCGATTCGAGCTGGGACCCTGACATTTTATCTTTGCATTTATCGGGTCGACGATACCAAAGTTGGGTATTCCTTAACACTCGCGCATTAAAACGGCCCAGGTGTCTTCTCGTCGTACATGGGTATATAATAATAGTCTATCACCTGAGGCACATACCCGCATACCAGCGGCACATACACGCCCCTTGGTATGTACCACTGCCTGGAGGGAAGTGTTTGACGACGTACGCGACGGGATTGTGACATTATTCACGTCTTGACCAGTGCGTCATATTCGCCAAGTAGTCTTTTCATTCCATGCTAATTTTGGTTCGTGCCTAGTTAAATTAGGGTTACGACGAGAGCACCCAAACGTAAGCGGCTAGATAGATGGATAGATACGCTCAATGTCGCCGAAGTTCACTAAGAGAGGCTCCACATTCAATACGACGTGCTGGTCATACTATAAATAATGTGACAATCTTGTCACATACGTCCTGGAGTCTTTTCGGCCAGCCATGTAGCACATAACCGCGGGTGGGTATGTGCCAGAGGTGATTGACAGGTTTTGTCTACCGAGGAACAGCGAGGACGAACATGTGTAAGTTAACGCGAGAGCGTTCAGAAAAGAGCTTACATCGGCAGCATGGACCCGAAGACTGCAAAGAATGAATTTTAGGGCCTCAGATGAAATAAAACTTCCAAGTTCTGCGTGGAAATCAAACGTTCTGGTGTAGAGCCACGCCAGGTCTTGGAACTGCTATGGAAATATACACTATTCTGTGTAAGTTGGTAAAACACCAACTCTGCTTGCAATGTTGGCTGTCCAATTTCATTAATATAACATATGTATTCCTATCACACAGCTGTCTTATTTAATTAACGTCAATTATATATAAGTGTAATTCAGAAAATTTAACTTTCCACGGCTACCATCCTCACGAGCATACCAGCGTTACATACCTGCTTACTGCTCCCCGTGTTGCTAACACTCATTTGCTGTCGTGAATCTTTACGCAAGTGTAAACAACTGATTACATAAAACATATGCGACTGTACAACGTAAGTATGTGCGTACAACATTTGTAAATGTATTTTACAGTTCTTTCGTGACGTGTCCACAAATAAAGAAAATTACATGGTTACCCTCCTTCAGCATGCTCGGCATAAGGACGATTCCAAAGGTATGTGCGATCTGACGAATATTCTGGACCAATTGTACTCACTGTAAACACATTGTTGCGCTCTACTATAACAAGTTATCCTTGCTGAATGTGCAGATTTTTGTTTCATTTCGTGCCTGAGTATGGGTCATTGCTTGTTGAATATATCTTGTTCTATTCTTAAGCTGTAATCATTATTGCGCTCATGTAGCTTGGGAGCGAAGGAGACCCTGCAGTATTTTACTATTGATACGGAGAGTTTTTGATTAAAGATCACAACATCGCATGAACACAGACGGCACACAAGGACTTCACAAGTCAGATATTCTTTAAAGACCTTCGCGTTCCATCAGCCGTTAGCAGGCTCTAAGGTTGACATTTTTCTTCCTTTTTGAGGAATTTGGCCTAAATGGCACATGTAATTGGCACCAGAGGTCGTGGACTTGACACCCTTTGGTGTAACAGTCTGGCAAAAAAAAAACGAAAGTATTTTGATCAATGTAAGCATATGCGACCATTATTGAATAGCTTTCTCATTCTGAGCAAATTGAATTGTCCGGCAGAGTGCTCGTCCATGCATAACAATGTCAGTTAGGCTGGCCGTAGACCCAATAACATTAGCCTCTGTTGGTTTCCTTTTTTGTGATGTTTATTTACAGCTGAAGGGTAAATATTAATATTTTTAAATCGGCAACTACGGGATCCGAATGTTACTGAAAGTCAGCAACCTTTAGATCATGTTCATTTTCGGCCATACTAAAACACACTGTGTCCGAGGAGGCCGAATATTTAAAATGGGGTGCAAAAGTTTAAGTTGCAC
The DNA here is from genome assembly GCA_013436015.1 of Rhipicephalus annulatus. Taxonomy (NCBI): domain Eukaryota; kingdom Metazoa; phylum Arthropoda; class Arachnida; order Ixodida; family Ixodidae; genus Rhipicephalus; species Rhipicephalus annulatus. The sequence continues at coordinate 2,378 of WOVY01015874.1, forward strand.
ATTGAGAAGCCCCACGTGAGGAAATTTCCGAAGCCCTCAAATGGCATCGCCTCTTATACTTAGACGGTTCTTTTGGGACGTTCAACGCCGACAATTATTAACGCCGATACTATTAAACGTCAGAGCACCTTTTTTCCTATTAAGCGGCTTATTTCTGCCTGCACAGTAACGACAAAGTGCGTGGAAAGCAACATAGAACTTTTGGAAAACGGACTAATATTGCCGGCTTTTTTGTTATAGAAACTGGGTTCTTTTTAGAATACTGAGTGGATGGTGTGCACTAGACAAAAATATCAGCGAAGCCCCTTAGCTTAGCCGGTACATTCGTTGCTTGAGGGAAATAGGTATCCGACTAAAAGCATGACCATGAAGCGAAGACGTGAACCAACATTCAGAGAGCTTTGCGTGGCGTATACTGCACGTATATTTATTGATTTATTGTGATGCTTTTAGTGTTCAAGCACAAAAACTGTGAGCCACGTGAAAATTTGATGTCAGTTCTGTAAATTAGTAGTGTGGTAGTACGCACAGGAGAGCACTGAAGTTCACATCTGAATTTAACGAACCCCACAGATAAGGTTCACACGTTTGACAGGAATTGGCAGTGTATGACGAAAATTGCTGGTACGTTGAATTGAAGGGTCAGTGTTAAAAACCACAGGGTATTCAGAAAAAATACTTGCAATTACCTCGATGTAAAAAATGACAGCATATTCACGACGTCAATGATGGAGAGAAGGCGAAGCTGGATCCGCATGCCGCGGTCGCACCACTTCGGCCTCCCGTTGTACTGCAGGGTCCTCGAGATGCCGCCGCGCAACTTCGCGGCGCGCTTCTGCCTCGGCTCACCCCGCACGTCGGGGTCCCTTCTTCGAGCGTGAGCTGCTGCCGGCCTGCGCGCACGCCGCTCAGAAACCTTGTCCACCCTCCATCGCCGAGTCTCTACATGTGCACGCGCCCAAAACGGTGCTTTTATTGTACTATGAAGCACCCCCTGGAGTACGGCGCCACTCAAGAACATGCGATCGTCGTCAACCCGATCGTCTCTCTCTCTTTCCGTGTACGTTTGACATCAATCCTTCGTTTCGACAAGTAATAAATTCTGGTGTCGTACCCTTGCATTTTCAGCATATAGTACAAGTACCGCCCTCTATGGCCAGTTAAGAATAAACGAGGGGCGGTTACCCACGACGGGGACGCACAAGGCACGCCACAAGGAGCTTCACCCTTAAATTTAGTATCAGTTGCTATCGGCCGACTGCTTCGATGAAATTTATCCCTGCAATACATCCAATATGCTACATATAATTGACAAGAAAAGCTAGTGCGTGAATCGCCGCAACGTTTGGAAGGAGAGTGCCAGTGGATCACATATTTCCATTTTACGATTTCCACTTTGAGCCTCATTTTCTACAAAAAAGTTTACCACTTATACGTACATTCTTCGCTATTCAGGGGCTGCAACAGGTTACGGAGCTTGAAACCAACAAGAGCCACCAATATGTAGTAAAACTTGAGCGCTAAGGCACGACGTATACGCTGAAATTTTCTAGGTCAGGACTTTCAATGTTCCCTCAGCTAGCGGATCACATACACTAAACTTAGTCCCGCGAGGACATAGACCAAAAAGAAGCTTCGTATGGAATAGAAATAGGCACTTGAACAAGATGCCAAGTAACGTTGCAATTTGAAAGAAGGCGTTTTCGGTACCGCCTATATGAACCATTTCTGAGAGATTCGGCGTGATAGTTCTGAAAACATATCGATGCCAATTTGCACAACATATACCATCCTGAAGCGGCGATATTGAAGTATATTTTTTTTCTTCCACAGTTGTTACCTGTGAAGAAAAAGTGTAAAATTTTAAAAATGCTGTCTTGGTGTCTATCATCATCACCACCATAATCATCATCATCATCAGGACCATAATTATAATCAGCCTAGCTACACCCCACTGTAGGTCAAAGGCCTCTTCCATGATCCGCCAATCAACCCGTTTTTGTGGTTTCTGTGGCCACAGTACATTTGCGAACGTTTTATTGTCATTGGTCTACAGCTGCTTCGCTACCACTGCTTGTATACCACTGCTTAATTATCACGAGGAAAGTAATGCCTCAGATAGCTTCTTCTGCGGAGGAGATCATCAATGTCAATCGCAGCAGTTCATTCGCTACTTGACTCACTTACCTCCCGTGATGGGAACAGTTGCCCATGCTGGTAGGTGAATACGAACCTCTCGGTGAACGTTACTGCCAGGTGATCGCGGGCCGCTTGCGAAAGGTGCGCGGGCCGCAGCAGCTGTCGGGCAGGCGTGCTTGGGATCGCTGGCCCAAGGCAAAGCTGCTTGGTGAGTTTCTAACCGGAGCGAAATCAGGCAACACCAGCCTGCATTATTTAGATTTATTACCACAATTTATTTATAGAACACGTTGGCTTGCTGTAATAGAATTTTTTGTTATAGTGCTTCAAATGTTTGATCAACCAAGGCCTTAGCCAATCTTTAGTGAGTTACATGCTATAAAATTACAGGAGAAGGCAGGTTTCTGTGCGGGAGCTGGAAAATTAATTGGAAAACCTTTTAGCTTCGTCTTCAAAATCTCATTGCGACAGTAGTATCTTGTTCCTAGTGCGTACAGAGCTCGAAATGGCTTGTTCCAGGTGGGCTTTCGCGTACGTCTACGTTCTATGTATTGTGTTGCATAGCGTGCTTTAAACCACGGAGAAATTGTGCGCGCGATATATCTAGAGGCTTGCTATGCACCCACTGCATGGTCTTAAAGAAAAAAATGGCAGCATATTCATTGGGTGAATGATGGGGAGTGGGGTGAAGCATGCGTGCGTGCATTCGTTCTTGCTTCCATCCGTCCATGCGTCCGTCTGTGTGACCATCCATGCAACCATCCGCCCATCCGTGCGTGCGTCTGTTCGTGCGTCCGCACGTCCATCCGTGCGTCCATCCCTGCGTTCATCCATGCATCCGCAACTGAGTCGGTCCATGCATTCATCCGCCAATGCAGTCATCCGTGCGTGCGTCCATGCATCTGTCTGTGCGTCTCTTAATCTATGTAGTCAATACTTCAAGTACCACCATCTCGCATCTGTTCATCATATATTCCACATATAGAAGCACCGTCATCTAGCGGACATTCCAAGGACTAAACGAGAGGTAGCACACGCACACTTTCTTACGGCTTGCGCTTCGTTCCTGCATCCCACCTTAACCACCTCGAGTTCATGGTATATACTAGTTTACTGTATTCATGGCACTGCATCTCAATGCTCGCTAAACCATTCCAAAACCAAGGAGTTGCGCCCGGCGAGTATAACGTAGCAACCCTTTCTTCTCAATGCTCAATGTACATGCCAATGGCTGCTAATGGGGAATGAGAGACAAAAGAACTTGGCTTTTAGTTAACGCGCACGCTGCAAAATTTCTTATTGTCCAACAATGCTCAGGAGAAATCTCCCACCGGCACCACGTTGCAGGCCAAAACGTAAGACTGGTTACGCACAACGACTACGATGAGGGACGAGTGGCTGCCGCTTTAAGTAAATGCGCCACTAAAATATGAAGTAGCGTGCGGGGGTGCCGTAGGTACGACCAACCACGTCGCTAACTGTCTGCCGAATTTCCAACAATTTTGATTGGTTATGCCTTCTTGATCGGTCTAAAAAGAGTGCGAGCAAGGTGTGAAGTTTGCGTCCACATTTACGCATTTATCCAAACTTCTGTGTTCGTGTCCCCTTGGCGGTCAGCTAGGTCTCACCCCTAGTGGGCCTAGCTCTGAGAGGCGCGCGAGAGAGAGAGAATTAACTTTATTAAAGGTACTGATGGGGACTGGGCACCCCTTACGGGGGCTAGTCCGGTGGCTCCACCCATGTGGGGACTGGGAGTCGGGGCTCCGGAGGTGGTTGATCGAGCCATCGTCGGTGGCAGTAGACCCAAAGCTAGCGTTTAGCACAGGACACTGTCACAGCATGTGACCTAAATCGCACCTTGAATTTTGGCATTTGGGGCATTCTGGTCTTATATCTGGTCGGTATTTGCTGCAGATATAGGGGCTGGGCTAACTGTGCGTTTGCAGCAGTCGAAGCGTTATTTGTTGTGCTTTATTTAGTGCCGAGTGAGGTGATGGGAATTTTTTTCTAAATACCTTATAGTGCGCGCAAATTTCGTGTTATGATAGGAGTGGCTCCCGGTGCGTGTGGGTGTCCCCGGCCAGTGAGCCGGACCGCGACCCCCCGCGGCACGTAAGATCACGCGCGAGGTTATGGGCCAGCTCGTGTTGGAGACCCCTCGTTGAACGTTGATTCCTTCATGACCCGGGAACCAGTGCATGTGCTTGTCTACAGTTTTTTGAACAGATGCTAGAACTCCTAACGCTGCTTGGCAATGTGTACCACGGCGGTATGCCAGTGCAGCGGGTTTAGAGTCGTTAAATATTGTGTCGCGCTGAGGGAGTGCTAGAGCAAAGGCAATGGTCACTTTTTCAGCCTCGCAGGCTTTCTGTGTTTTTACGGTAAGAGCATTAGGAGCTGTTCCGTCTTGAGCGACCGCCGCAGCTGCAAAGTTGGGTTTGTTCACGTATTTAGCGGCGTCTACGAAAACAACGTCTGTCGCGTGTAGGCTGGCAGATTTCCGCAAGGCTTGAGCTCGTGCCCTTCTTCGATTCTAATTGTGAACCGGGTGCATGTTCCTGGGGAAGGGTAGCACTGTGATTTTAGCGTGAAGGTGTTGCGGTAATGGTTCTGGTTCGTTGACTTGAGTTGGGATAGGAAGACCTATGTGTGAAAGGAGTTCCTGACCCGCAGCTGTCGAAGACAGGCGTATGAGCTGGGATATTCTTTGTGCTTCGGTGATTTCTTGGAACGTGTTATGTACCCCAAGGGCTAGCAGGCGCTGCGTGCTTGTGGACATTGCTAGACAAAGTACTCAATTCGTGCATTTTCGGATGAGGTTGTCTACTTTAGTTTCATCGCCTTTGCTCCACGGGTGAGCGCCGGCAACGTAGTGAACGTGGCACATTAAAAACGCATGAAGGATGCGTAGTAAGCGCTCTTCTGTGAGTCCTGCGTGTCTATTAGCGAGGCGTCGGGTGAGGTGAATGACTGCCTGAGCTTTTTTGGTGAGATGTGTCATGGTTAGGTCATTTTGACATTCTCCTCTAGGGTAACGCCCAGAATTCGAGCCGACGACACTATCGGGATAACCAAGCCATCCATTGTGGAGAGATGCATGGTAGGTTCGCCTTTGGTGCGGCCGTACTGTGGTGGCAGAAGCAGCACCTCGGACTTAGATGCCGATAGTCTGAGGCCCGTGGGCTTTAAAAATGTTTGTACTGCAGTGACTGCTTCCTGAAGGCTCGCTTCGATTTGTCCATCGCTCTCTCCAGTGCGCCAAATAGTAATATCGTCGGCGTAGAGCGCGTGCTCAACGCCTTCGATGTGTTTCAGCTTTTGCGAAAGTTGTCTGAGGGCTAAATTAAAAAGAAGCGGTGAGAGCATCGATCCTTGCGGGGTGCCGCGCGGGCCTAGGTTGTAGGTGTGTGACTTGAGGTCCCCAACTTTAAGTGTACCCTTTCTGGCTCTTAGAAAAGAGCGGACGTATTCCTAGAAGCGGCGGCCTAAGCCTGCCTCCTGAATATCGTGTAGTATATGAGCGTGGCTTATGGTATCAAAAGCTTTCTCTAAGTCAAGATTGCTTTGAGGTCTTTGCTCCTTACTCTAAGTAACGTCTCCTGCAGCATGAGAAGTACGTCCTGCGTGGCCATAGCCGGCCTGAACCCTACTTGGTTGACTGGGAAGATTTGTTTTCGCTCTGAATGTTTTGTGACTCGACGGAAAGTGACGTGCTCCATGACCTTACCTACACATGATGTGAGAGAGATGGGTCGTAGAGAGTCTAGTTCCAAAGGTTCGTTCGGCTTGGAAATGAGTATGACGGTCGCGGCCCTCCATTCTGACCGGACGCTCCCTTGCCCCTAAACCTCGTTCATGTGGGTGACTAGTGATTCAATGTCATGGTCAGCCAGGTTGCGGAGTAGCTTGTTGGTGACTCCGTCAGGACCCGGGGCTGACTTAGTATGGAGCTCTGCTATTACCACGCGTATTTCAGCGCTAGTTATAGCCTGCTCAAAAGGGTCTTCTGTGGCCCCCGCGTAAGGTGGATAGTCTTCATGTGAGGTAGGTTCTGTGCATAGATATTGGGCTGCTGTAGCATCTAAAATCTGCGCGTCGGTAAGTTGCTGTCCTCGCGCTTTGTGTAACAATCTATCTAGGGTTAGTCGTTGCGTTGACTTAGTGGGCTTGTCGCCGAGAAGATGCCTGAGAAGGTCCCATTTTAGACCCTTTCTTATGCATGCGTTGAGCAAATTGCACACCTCAGTCCACTAATTACATGCTAGTGTCTGACTGTACTCTTCGATTCTTTTTCGTAGCCTACGATTGAGTTTATGCATTCTGCATCTTTCTTGAAGACTTTTGTGAGCCTCCAGGAGATGTGCGAGGTGGCTGTTCATCTGGTCTATGTTGCGTGTTATAGAAATATTTTTGGTAGCTTGTTTTACGTCCCGCTGTAGTCTCACGAAGAGTTCAGAGAGTGAAGAGTAATGGCTGTTATCTTGTTAGCGTATTTGCTTAAAGAAGTCCCAGTCTACTACTTTAAAGTCTCTGGGCTCGAGGCTGCCTATATTGACTGTTGTGCTACAGATAAAGTGATCGCTACTGAGGTTAGCTTGCAGATTAACCCAAGTGGGATTCGATACGTTGCGTACTAGGGTCAGGTCCGGGGATGAATCCCATGACACTGTGTTACCTATGTGTCGGGGGTAGAGAGGTCGTTAAGCAACATGAGATTCTGTTGAGTGATGTGTGTTTGTATGTGGCGTCCTTTCTGTGTTGTGCGATTGTAACCCCATTCTACATGGGGGCGTTGAAGTCCCCAGCGATGATGAAGGGATGGTTGCCTGCTATCTGCGTCGCTTTAGTTAGTAGTGTGATGAATGTTTCTGTGCTGTGTGAAGGTGAACTGTACAAGTTAAGGATAAGTACCGATTGCTTAATGCGAGCGTCGGAGATGCTCTCTGTCATCTGATGCTTTATTTTGAGGTCTGGGCGTACTGCATGTGTAGTGTAAGCATAAGGCTTAGCCACACAAGTGGCTATTCCTCGAGCTTTGTTCCCACAGACGGCCTCGACTCTGTATCCATAAGAGCGAATCGGTGGATACGCGTTTCCTGTAGGAGAATGACGGCCGGTCTTTGGGTCATAGAGCAAATGAATTGTTGTAATGTTTGTTTGCGCGTACAGAGGGTACTTGCGTTCCATTGGCCAATCGTGAATGATTGCGACGACGCCTTTTTAAGGTCTATGTATTAGCCCAGCGCTTACTGCGTGCCAGGTCCTCCTCCAGCACCTTAGTGCTCGCGTCCATTTGTGCTGGCCATGCAGCCAACTCGATAAGTTGTTTCTGCATGCTCTCTAGCTCAGCGTTGAAAGCGCTATACTCGGCCGTGATCTCTGCGCGATACTGCTCTAGTATCGCGTATATATTGGCTGTAATCCGGTCAAATTCGGATTGCTCTTCGGCCTAGAGCGTCGGGCCTGCCCGTTTTTAGCACCGCGTATTGAGTCGGGGCCGCTGATAACGCTACCCTCGTGCGATTCGGGGGCCTGTTGTTTTGCTAGCTCTTTTTTAAGCGATTGGATTTCTTTAGCCTGCTCCGCATACATGCGTTTTAACTGTGCTAGTTCTGGGTCAGGTTGCTGTGGTAAATGTCCCTGACGCTGCGCTGCGCGCGCCTCACCTTTGCATGCCACCTTGTCAGCCCAGGTAGGCTGCTCAGTGGAAGCAGGATTTCGAGGGCCTAGAGGAGGTCCTTGCAATTCGGTGGTCTTGGCAGGAACCGGGCTGGGTGCTGGGGTGGGTGTTTGCGGCTGGGCTTGCTTTCGTCGGCGACGGCACTGACGACGATGGCGCACCAGGTATGGCAGCTGGTAGCGATGTCGGCATTCGCGGTCGCCCGTGAGGTGTGCTTCGCCGCATAAGGCACACACTGGTTGGTTGCACACGTGTGGGTTGTCCGTTGGTAAGTGTCCGCAGTGGTCGCATAACTTGGTTGAAGAAATGAGGCACACGTCTTGGCGATGGCCCACTTGGCCGCAGGTGTAGCAGGTGTCTATTTGGCGCTTGTACAGCGTGCAGAGGTAGATGACCTGGCCGTAGTAGACGTAGTTGGGCACTTTGATCTCGTTGAAGATCAGAATCACAGTTTCAGTGTTCTTGATCCGACACGCTCCCAGTAGGCTTGAGTTGCGCGGTTGGATTAGCATGCGGTTGAGTGTGGCGTCGTCGAAGTCAGTGTCGACGCCACGAATCACGTCTCGGCTCGTGATACCGGCAGGTGAGAGGCAGGCCTTGACCGGGTGTTTCTGGCCAGTGAGGATGATCTCGGTTACTCGACTGTACGCTGCTGCATGAGTCGCGCTGGGCGTACTGACGACAAAAATGTTTTGCATCGAGTTGGGACAAATAATGTCCTCCTCGTTACCGACGGTGCTAGCTGAGCTGCCATGGTTAGTCCGGCGAGAATCCTGTGCGGGCTGCAGGCGTGCACGTTGAGGTCGCCTCCCGGTCGCACGATGACTCGATTGTGACTACGTGGAATCGCCGGCAGCATGCTCGCAGCTGCGACGCGTCGTAGAGTAGCGTTAGGCGTCGCTGGCGCGCTTCGTTGCGTTCCCGACTGGCGGGCTGCGTGTGAATTCGCGCGCGATTCTTGCCGTCTTTTTAGAACGCAGAAGCATTCGTTTCCTTATAATTCCTCAGAGGTGACGTCGTCCCCCTCCATGGCAATATGCTGCGGCATCTCGCAGCTAGCGTACAAGCGCCGTATGCCGGGAGGCTCGCCTAACCTCGCCTAGGCTTAGCTCGCCGGTGCAGCGAAAATGCCTCTAAAATGATGAAAAACGAGCCCACCTTGGTGAACCAGGTGTCGAAATGTTCAGGTGAACTTCGCGGAAGAAGGTCCGTGCAGTTCAGGAATATTTGAGGCCGTTGACTGGTCAAAACTGGCATTCGCAGCGGAGCGCGATGGGTGTGCGTCCGCACACCAGTCCGAGAGACGCTAGCTCCCTGAGAGGCGCGAAATGCGAATGGCGTCTACTACCGACGAAATAGACAGGTCGGCGGAAGTTCTTTAAGCAACGCTGGGTGCTTCATCTACATCTGGTGAACAAGAGATTGCAGCATACGAAGACATGGGTTTTGCAGCGGACAGCACGGGTTGGAGAGTGGTGAGCAGCCGGAAAACACAGAAGGAACGCACCGAAATAACTGCGCCACTTCTACAGCGAAAAAACCATTCAAGCAGCGGACAGGTGAGCTCCTCTCGGACGCCTCCTCACATCATGAATCGCGTGATAAGAGCCTCATGCACGCCATCCTTACCGAAAAAACAACATCAAGATGGTGTTTCACACGAAGGGTGGCTTGAACATACAAAATGTCGGACCTATCTTGGTGAGCGAAGCTCTTGTAGCAGCAGAAAATCTTGGTTCAGTTCAGACCACGGAGGACATTATTTGTCCCAACATTATGCAGAATATCATGGTGGCGAGCACGCTGTTTAGAGAAAATGCAGATAAGTACGTGAGCGTAGGGGCTATTCAGATAGCTCGAAAAAAGTACGAAGTCGACACTTACCAAGCTGCCCCAAGCGACATCTGCAAAGGGGTAATTCGACGCAACGACACTGCTGACGACCATGAAACGATGGAAAAAAACATCGTGAGCGCCCGGAATCCCTTGGCACTGGCGGCGAACGAATCAAGAACTCCGGATCAGTGATCGTTGTGCTTGATGGACTTCGCGTACCGAACTTTGTCAGATATTGACCCACTTTGGTACCCTGTTACTCATATCGCAGACAAGTGGACTTATGATAATGATACTTATGCAGGAAACTCGGTCATGTTGCTGATATTTCCGCTGACCAGAGCTGCAACAAGAGCAGAAGCTGCGGAATTTCTAACCCAGCATCATCTCATGTGTACAATACTCAATGCAAGCTGTGCGGTGGCTGGAACATGGCGGCAGACAAGGTGTGCTCGAAACGCTATCTCGTCCCTTATGTAGTGCGCGCACGACCACAACGAGCGCGATTGGAGCAAAGGTCAGGCAGAGTGGAAGGAAGACAATCAACAGACAGAACGAAACCGATCTACGTCGAAGACGTCGGCACGCAGGCACTCCCGCTCTCAATCGAGGAGCCGCACACCAGCGAGGACATCGACTACAAGCAGACGTCGCTCAGTATCACTGGTGCTTTTCGAGGGAAACAACAACCGAGGTAATGGCGCGTGGGCGGATACAATCAGGGGTGCCTCAATGACTACGCCGAAGGAAAACCGTGAGTTCTGTAACACTGATAATGAACGCATAGCTATGCTAGAGCAGGAGTTTGAAGAGCCTAAAGCCGCCTATACCAAGCTAATGCACGAGTTATTCGAAGTACGTAAAGGAAACAGCAGTACTCCAACGCGCACTTGCGAACCACCATCCGATTTCGAAACACCCCAAGCACTTGAGATAACGAGACAGACAGAAAGTGTGTTGGGCGGTGTAAATTTACTTAAAAGAAGTAAAAGCTTAAGCCCTGCCTGCTGCACCGAAGTGGCGCAGGCTACCGAATTAAAATAAAAATGAATAGGACATGATATGCCAAAGAAGCTTTTATTTAAGTAAATAAAAATAATAAAAGAATAAAGGGAGTACCACCATCAGCGAAACGAAAGCCAAAGGAGCGGGACGGCAAAATCAGGGTATTTATCAGTTATATATAAATGTTACTATTTACATCCGATGTTTGGTCTTCGTCTTCACTTAGTAGCTACTCTAGCTACTGACTTAGTAGATACTCTGGCGTTCGAAAAAGGCGGGATAGACAGAACGACACGGCGAATATTAGACGCACATGACATCACCAAACACTCCATTGTTCGGTTCCCGGTACAGGCGAGAAGCTTGGGGGGTAACCTGTGGAATCTCAACGAGTCCGCACACGAGGCGGCACGAGGACTCATCGACCACGTCACTCCAGTTTCTCCCTCTACACTGCACATGGAGCACATCAGCTCATAACTGCACATGGCATTCATCAGAATAGCACATCAGCTTTTCAATTTGAATGAAACTACGAAGCACACTTATCTAAGCCGGTGTGAGTTCGCAATCCCGCATAAAAAATTAACGCACAGCCAGTCGGTCACGTTAGGCTTGCTCCATCTAGGCTATTTGATAAGTCAGCCCCTGGTGCGTGAAGCACATTGACCCAGACTGATACGCACAACATGTGTGTCAACAGTGTTGTGAGCGGGTTGATTTGAACCATACGCTCTGTGGCTGTGTATCCAGTTAGACATGCGCCAATATCAAGGAACAGTAGGCCAAAGTTCTATCAAGTGCTTGAATAGGAAACCAACTTCGGGCGGCCCAGGAGGCTAGTGAGGAGGCGGAGAGCTTCATCCTCTGTGTCCTAGCGTGGGAGATGCCCTCCTCACCTGGCGTCTAGCCGAGTGTTCTTTAGTACTCCTTTTTGTGTAATAAAGTTTCAACACCACGATCAGTAGCGTGTGTGCCTTTCGCTGGGGGTGGCCCACTTTACACTAGCACAATCACATCTTAAGACGGCCGATAACAATGTACGCTATATTTAACGCATTATTTCTGTGATATTACTTGTTGCATTGTAAAGCATGTATACAGGACGTGTGTGTTTTTAAAGCTTGCAAGATGCTTCCGCTGAATTTCCAAGCAAAGGAAGTTATTTTGATGGTATTTTCAAGCCGACGCGCAGCTAAGTAATTATAAGGAGACCCAGGTTAGAACCACTCTCACACCTGCACAGACTATCAACAAATATTATTTATTTCATTGTATTTACCTAATTTTAGAATTTTCGGTCTCGAACAAGGTAGTGATCTTTCACTCACAGCCAACGATGCCGCTGTCGCTACCAACTCCGACGCCGACACCGGAATTCCTATGAAACGAGCTCTTTGATGTTGTGACGTTAAAAATTCTCAGCATATTCACGGAGTGAGTGATGATGACTGTTGCGAAGCGTCCGCCAGTACGTCCGTACGTACGTCCATCTGTCTGCCTGTCTCTCTGCGTGCGTGCCTGCCTGCCTGCCTGCCTGCCTGTCTGCCTGCCTGCCTGTTTGTCTGTCTGTCTGTCTGTCTTTCTGTCTGTCTGTCTGTCTGTCTGTTTGTCTGTCTGTCTGTCTGTCTGTCTGTCTGCCTGGCTGTCTGTTCGCCCAACTGTCTGTACGTCTTTCCGTTCGTCCGTTTATCTAGTGAACACTCGAAGTACCGCCATCTTGCATCTTTGCTAATACATTTATCATATACAAGTACCGCCATATAACAGACATTCCAAACACTAAACGAGAGGTGGCTACCTCCTTCTCTCCACCTCCTCCTCTTCCTACTACAACATACATCGGAGACTCATGACCTACGCCCCACCGCGGTGGTCTAGTGACTAAGGTACTCGGCTGCTGACCCGCAGGTGGCCGGATCGAATCCCGGCTGCGGCGGCTGCATTTCTGATGGAGGCGTAAATGTTGTAGTTCCGTGTTCTCAGATTCGGGTGCACGCTAAAGAACCTCTGGTGGTCAAAATTTCCGGAGCCCTCCACTACGGCGTCTCTCATAATGATATGGTGGTTTCGGGGAGTTAAACCTCACATTTCAATCAATAAATCAAGACTCGCGACCTACGGCTAATTGAGCTTCGCCTCTGAAATGGTGAATGTGGCGTGACGCTACCTGGCAGAAAAAGTGGCTCGCACTAAATAGTCAAGGGGTACTACCCACGACAACACTTAGGAAAAGAAGCAGAAGACGCATAAATTACCCCCGGTGCAGCACTGGTCATTTTAGCAGTGATGCTCCTTAAGCCATGAGTCGTGCTTCCGCGATGTAGTAGTAGTATTAGCACCAGTGGTAGTATTGATTGATTTCTCTGGTTTAACGTCCCAAAACCATTATATTGTCACAGGTAATGGGTATGAGCCATCAACTGTAGGTGGACTTCTTTGGAAGTGAAGAAAGAAGAGGGCTTTTGCGTCCTGGTCTGAGGGCAAGCAAGACGTCGTTTCATCGCTGTCTGTAATTACATTCGTGGCACTGGTGGAGGTGCTGGGTAAATGCGCCTCGGCTGCAGATTTTCAGACGACACACCAAG
>WOVY01015875.1:0-13886 GCA_013436015.1 Rhipicephalus annulatus
ACGGGATACAGCCACGCATATCTACGAAGTGAATGCTTCGGATGCCATCACAAAAAAAAAGTGACAGGAGTACGGGTGCCAGCGGAGCTGTGTTTAGAAAAAAAAGTGTTTACCGATTTGGAGTATACTTCGTACTCAACAATGGGAGAGCACTGAGCCGTCCCGCTAAAAGTATATGTATATAGTATCAGGCATGTGTGCTTAGAAAAAGAGTTTTACGTCAAACCCTTCATGATATGTGTTTAGAAAACATGTTTAACGATTTCGAGTACATCGTACTCAACTATGGGAGAGCACTGAGCCGTCCCTTGCGAATTCTGTGTTTAGAGAATTATCATGATTAGAAAAATTTATTGCCACAAACGTCAATAACACTCAACAGAACATTTCCGTCTTAGACATACTCTAACGATGATGACAAGACAGACGTCATTTACATGAGCATGGATATGAGATGACGTTGAAAAAACATGTACATTCGATGGTTCACACAAACACAACCACAAAAAACTTCAAAGTAAACAAGAGACAAATAAAACATAAATATGTACATTTGCATATTTACATGTTGGCATGCCATTTCTGTCGGCACATCGACAGATCAGCCCTACCAATACCAGGCCGGCCGAAAGACAAGTTTCACTCGCCCGTCATAGACCGACACAAAAGGGCAAGACCAGTGCCGAAGAAATTCCTCTTCACCGAGGAAGAAGAGCTCCTCCGACAAAACAGACAGCAGCTCCGAGTACAATCGTTCTAGGATCGGGTAGAGCGCGCGGCGGCGGCGGCCCGCAGCAACCGCCTCGCAGCGGTTGCGCCAGAGGCAGAAAGCGCCGGCAACAATGAGAAGACAAGCGAAGCGGCCTCGCGAACAACGCCCAGAAGAAACGAAGCGATTTACTCTGAGGCAGTGAAATCCAGCATGTACGGCTCTCCAATAATAGCGAGCAATGACACAATGCCTCAGAAAATGCTGATTTGTTTCCCGAACCGAAGGGAGCAGTTCGGACAAGTTGCTGACTGGACTATTCTCCACCTTTCGAGGCGGTCGAGAGTGGGAAGTACACCCCCATCCCAGGCGCCACATGAAGTCCCGAAGGTGTCCAGGCAGAAAAGAAGCCGTTAAGGAGCTCCAAGACACCCGTCTAGAGCGAGCACGGCGGGCTGGCGGGACCAACGGAAGCAACAAAGCAGCAGTTGTCTCAACTATGTGGTTGTTCAAAACATCTATGCCAGGACAGCTCGACTTGACATGGCGAAAAAATGCAACAGTTGTTGCATAAAACGCAGGAAGTGTTATTGACTGTGGCCCCCTGTTAAGTTGCACATTAGGCATCAAATGGCGAAGGTGAGTACCCAGAAAGTAATATGCAAGCGTTCGTGCGGGAGATTCCTCCCCTTGCACTAGGCGCAAAAGGAAACGCAGTGCCAGCAGCCGACAGCGTATGGACACTGAAGGGAAGCAAAGCCTCCTTGAGCACGCTGCTGTCCCAGTGCCGCGCGAGAGACCAACTCAGTGCCGCCTGACCAAAAAAGGAACACAAAGCAGACTGCAGTGATCGCACGATACGTAAAGATGGTTGCACGACGTGAGAAAGGTACCAAATGCGACCGCAAAATACAGTCTGCGCAAGGTACCTCCGCTCAAGAAGCGGGAAGTCGAAATCCCGGGCATCCTGAATTTTCAGTCTTACTTCCCTCGAGAGCGTTTAACCAAACAGATTCGCAAATGCCGTAGTGGTTGTATGAAATACCTAAAATACGAAGGGACGCGGCCGGCTGAATGGGAACACTGGCGCTAAGCCTGGAGTTTGGAGAGCCAATGAAGAAATACCGGGATTTGGAGATGTTCAACGCTGCACCTGAAATGTCGCCATACTGGGAAAATACATGCAGGCTGCGTGAAAGGCTATCTTCATCTGAAAGGTACAAGGTTATATCATCAGCGAAAGCTGTGACTTTCACGACACCGCTACCAGGAAGCGGAAGACCCCGGACACGTGAATCCGCATCAAGAGCACGCAAGTATGGCTCAAGGCTGAGGACAAATAGCACAGGAGACAATGGACATCCCTGACGGACCCCACGTGTTATAGAAAAGGCAGCACTTTCCCAACCATCCAGAACTAGTGTGCTTTTCAGACCAGTGTACGTACTTTTAATCATTTCCACAAACGAATGAGAAAAGCCGAAGGCTGTGAGCACATTAAAGATATACGTGTGCTCTAGTCGGTCAAACGCTTTTTCCTGGTCCAAAGACACAAGGATACCACGCGCAGATCGCGACAAAGTATAAGCTATGATATCCCGTGTGGTATATGACAAGCTGTGTATTTCTCGTCCAAGCACTGATGAAGTCTGGTGATAACCTATTAGGGTGTTCAACAGACCCCTCAAACGTTGAACGGCTACCGCCGCGAATATCTTATAGTCAACGTTGAGGAGCGTGATAGGTCTCCAATCTTCAGGATTAACAGAGGAAGCATCACCCTTTGGAATAAGCACAATGCGTCCATCTCGAAAACTTGATGGAAAGACACCGTCCTCGTAGCATCGCCGGATTACCGCGGTAAATGTAGCACCAATCTCATCCCAAAATGTCAAGTAAACTCAACAGGTAAACCGTCTGGCCCTGGGGCCGTTCCACGTTTCATAGATTTCAGTGCCGCCTTTACCTCATCAGCCGACGGAGGGATGTGCAGGCAATCTGCAGCTTCTTGAGGAATACGGGGCAAACTTTTAAGCATTGGCGGTGTTTCATCACAGTTAGTCCTCATGGCCGAACACGACATTGCTTCAAATGCGCCAAGAAAACAGATCGATCACGCGTAGGAAGCCGCTGCGCAGGGTGGTATTTGTGCTGTCATAGAGACAGGTGGCTCTGATTGCCCAAAAAAGGAATGTCTCGCGTAGCGCAGCACCTCGGGATGTGCACATGGGTTGTGTCTACAGCGCCATGCTGCTGCCGCCAGAGACGAAGCAGCAGTCAAGCGCTGAAAGCGTTCACGCAGTTCACGCTGCCACGCTCGCATCAGAGGAGAAGGCGTCTCGGCGCGCAAAGCAATGCGCAACTTCATCGCGGTATCAGCAAGCTCTTCAGAAACGCGTCGACGAAGCGAACGCCCCTCTACTGCGCAGCGCAGGCGCCACTGTGTTTTAAGCGCATCCCAATCTTCAGGACCAGACGCCGTGAGCGACACACGTATTGCGCGTGACAAATCTGATCTTGAGCGCGCGTCCTGCAGGACGCGAACATCAAGACGCCATGGCTTTTCTGAGAAAGAAAATGGAACTTCGAGCTTCAAGACAATAGGCCGATGATCAGATACAAACACAGGAGAATGTGGGAAGGACGGAACGCATAAATCAGAGACAAACGCCTCTAACGCTCGTGGGATATAAGCCCGGTCGAGCCTGCTGGAGGATCGTCCACGTCGCCATGTCCAAACAAAGGTATTTCCGTGCACTACATTGTGCGCGTCTAGTAATGAAAAGTGGTGGACAAGGCGGCGAAGCTCGCGTGAATTCCAAGCAGACCGGCCCCAGCCAGGACCTTGTACATCGGTTCGCGTATTTAGAACGCAGTTGAAGTCGCCAATCAAAATGACATCACGACCGTCAAGAAAAAACACATCCAGGTCTCTAAAAAAGTCATTAGACTGTCCAGCTTGCGCTGGCCCATACACACACAGTATCCTTAATCTGAAAGAAAAGTAGCTACAGTCTAAAGCCAAAACCCTGCCCACGCCATCGTAAAAAGCATGATGATCCCTTAATAGAGCTCGGTTAAAAATAATAATACCTACTCCCGTAAAACGAGATGTAGCAAAGAGAAATAACAATCTAGGTTGAACCTTCGTTTAAAAGCAAGCACGTCGGATAGCGAGAAAAAATTTGTTTCCTGGAGGCACAAAACATCACAATTTGCAGCGCGGGCGACACTAATCACTTCAGCCTGCTTTGCCGGACTGCGAAAACCCTGAACGTTCAATGAAATAATATGCAGTGTAGTAGCCATAATAAAAAGTAAAGACTAACCTGGACGCATAGTTCTAGACGGTGTCCTGGAAAGTGTCCAGGGGACACTTGCTCGACCAAATTACAACGCACTGTTCGACCCTCCAGAAGAGGGTCGAGGTTTTTTGGACCGTTGGGATTTACCACGGCCATCACTGCGTTCATCGGAGCAAGAGCTGGAAGTGTGCCCCTCGCTTTGTTTCACGTGGAGCTCCCATTTCAACGTCAAAATCGGCAAGGCTAGACAGTCCGATGCTACTATCCAGTCCCAGGCTGAAGCCGAGAATTATCATCGTCGTTTTTTTCAAGTTTACGTCATATCATGCGCCTCGCACGTCTGTCAGGTAAGTGCCTAAAATGCACACCCCCAACCACGTCTCTGGTTTCGGTAGACAAAGTTTCAATTTACTGGCAGACTTCAGTACGTATTGCAAGACCACTACTCGGCCAAAGATAATGTTTCGAGTAAGAAAGACGAACTTTTATTTCTAAACGTGGCGCAGTATTTACATTGGCAGCGTAAAGTGCATTTAGTCACGACGGAAACCATCCATGATGGAGCGACACTTCTGCGGAGTAGGCGCGCTGAAGTTCCGGGGGGCGGAGTGCGTCAAAAATTTATTGTAACTGTCCGGCGGTATTTAGCGGGGTGAGACTACAAGCACCCCAACCTATAGGCATAGAGTTTCTCAATATACACTAGAGGGAACTCTGGCGCTAGTGTCTATGGGAGCTGCAACACACGGCGCTTCAGCGAGCATGGGAATGATGGTAGTACACACGTTTGTCTAATTTTCGTACTTCTGGCCTGCTTCTGGCTCCGTGTGTGTCCGTGTATTTATTCTATCTAGCGTATTTATCTATCTAGCCGCCTACGACTTTTAGCTCTCCTGGCCGTTCCGATAATGCTATCGATACCAAACTTGGTATGGCATAACATGACTGTATGAAGAATATATCTGACTAGTCATAACACGAAAATGATGGCATGCATGTCATGAATGTCATGATTTACTTTCATGGTCCTGCTGCTCTCGCGGTGATTTCGTTCAGATGGCACGTTGCAAAACTGGTATGGTGTGACATCGTTGTATGGCGAACACAAGCGACAGACCCTAACAAGAAAATCATGAAATGCGAGTCATGTAACAACATGACTACATGCCACGCTCATGATGCGCTCGCGGCCGTTTCGCTGGCTTCACTTATAACCAAACTTGGTATTACGGGACGTGAATGGATGACGAAATCTATGACTGGTGCAAACATGATAATCCTGACACACGTGTCATGTAAGAACATGACAACATATCACGCTCATAGCGTGATCGCAGCTGTTTCCTTAACTCCACATATACTAAATTTGGTATCACGTGACGTGAATAGATGACGAAGGTAAACGCCACATCCCAACTTGTTAATCATGACACAGAAGTCATGTACGGCACCACTGATCTCCACCTTGTAACGTTTGTGCTGATTTTAAAGTGACATATCAACATTTCTCATTTATGCTTCACATATCATCGATTCCACTGTACGTGGGATCTGCCAATTTTTTTTTCTTCGCATACGGTGTGTCACAAACTATAGTTTATCGCCCGGAACATCCGACCATGACAGCATCCCCAATTTGTACAAGGACATCTATAGACATTCCGATGAGTCCTGGACTATATAGACCAAGAAAACTATTACGTGATAGGTTTTGTTGTTGTTATGTTGTACGTACGAATCGCCTATATATGTCGGCGTCACCATACTTCTCCTGCCTTTACCCCTGTGCAGAGTAGCATAGATGGGCGGCGGATCGGGCCAGTTTGTATGTTGTGATGATTGCTATACAACACGAAACTGAAGACCAGGACGAAGGAGACACAGTTAACACACATCGTTGCGTCCTTTTGTTTCGTAGTACTCAGTATTGCGCTATGGCAATCATTCTGCAGTGTAGCAGGCCATAACACAGGAGCTCAAACCAACCATACTATATATAGAGTTTCCTAAAAATGATTGGTGGTGGGGGGGGGGGGGGGGACCTCTGGCGCTGCGATCACTCAGAGACCATGGGAATGATTGTACACGGAGTTTCTTTGTCTTCCTACTTGCGGGCCTCAAATCGCACTTGTGGCTTCGTTTATTGGTGCGTTTTGGCTTTGTTTCGAATTGAAGAACAAAACGCTTTAAACTTCGTACCCGATTTGAATTGGTGAGTCTAAAAGGTGTACGTGCTGAAGCATAACTGCCGAATATTTGCCGGTTACTGCTTCGTGACAAAACAGCTTCAAGCCACGCGAAGCCAAACGGAGCGTAAAGTACGAAGATTAGACAAATCCGTTCCGCGTACTACCCAAAATTCCCATGCTCACTGAAGCGCCATGCGTTGCAGCTCCATAGACACTAGCGCCAGAGTTGCCTCTGGCGCATTTATCGGAAACTCTATGAGGCCATCCTCTCTGCCTTTTAAGAATAAATTATCTCTCCCTATCTGTCGGTACTCAATGTCGCAGAACCAGGATCGATGTATATTGCGCAGTCGAGAACAACACCGACGACAAGCAGACAAGGGCAGGCGTAGCTTGTCTGTGCTTGTTGTCCACGACGCAGTATACATTGATCATGAATCACGCCAACTGGCCCCACGTCCACATGGATTAGCGAAACCCCGATATGATCATGAGAGACGCCGTAGTGGAGGGCTCAGAAATTTCGACCAGCTGGGTTCTTTAACCTGCACCCTAAATCAAAGTACACGGGCTTCAAGCATAAACTCTCTCTTTCTCTATCTCTCTCTCTCTTAGATCTTAATAATATGTGGAGTTTTACGTCCCGAAACCCCGATGTGATAATGCGAGACG
This sequence comes from Rhipicephalus annulatus, assembly GCA_013436015.1. Taxonomy (NCBI): domain Eukaryota; kingdom Metazoa; phylum Arthropoda; class Arachnida; order Ixodida; family Ixodidae; genus Rhipicephalus; species Rhipicephalus annulatus. Next base: position 6,876 of record WOVY01015875.1, read on the forward strand.
CCATCGAGCTGGGTGGGCTCCGGGAATTTCGACCATCCGGTGTTCTATATCTCAAACGTGCGCGCTGACATCGAAACCAGCCCACAGACCTCTATACCATTTCGCCTCTGCCGAAATCGAACCGGCGACCTTCGCGTCAGCAGCCGAGCACCCTACACCCCCGCTGCGGGCTCTCAGGTTTCAACAGGGCTATATCACAGCACGTCGTTGCTCGGAACTCGGGGGCAAACCAGCCACACTATACGTCCTGAAGAAGTTTCCCGCTTGAGAACACAAGTGGACTTTGGAGCGGCCGACAAGTGGACGTCGCCGCCCTGTCTAAAAGCCTCGTCACGGTCGAGAAGCCGCAGATAAGGCGGATTCGCCGAAGGAAGCCGAAGGAAGATAACGGATAAGAAAAAGAGGGCGACCACTGCAGAGCGCTTTAAATGGCACGGCGGCAGGCAACGCGTCGGAGGCAGGAAAGCGCGGCCCGTGCACGTACTATACGCGGGTCAAACAGATTTTTTCCGTATGCAAACGGCATTTTATCGACGCGTCTAATATAGATGGATTGGAGAATGCACGAGGAGAGCGGGGGGGGGGGGGATGCAAACAGCCGCGCGCGCGTTTGCTCAGCCAATGCGCGCGTGCCAATGTCCGATTACTGCGAGTAATGAAGAACAAACAACCACACAAAAAAGATTTTGTTGATTACTCGGTCTAGTTTGAGGCGCAAGGGTCACGGGTGGCCAAAGAGCGTCAGGAGTGGTGACGTAGTCTTAGCTTTGACAGAGAGTTTAGATGGTTGGATGTACCACGGCTGAAAAGCATAGATTGATTGATTGATTGATTGATTGATTGTTATGTGGGGTTTAACGTCCAAAACCACAATATGATTATGAGAGACGCCGTAGTGGAGGGCTCCGAAATCTCGACCACCTGGGGTTCTTTAACGTGCACCCAAATTTGAGCCCAAGGGCTCACAACATTTCCGCCTCCATCAAAAATGCAGCCGCCGCAGCCGGAATACGAACCCGCGACCTGCGGGTCAGACGGCTGAAAAGCAGGTCTAAAAAACGCTCTGTATGAAAGCGGGAAATATGCGTTTAAACCATAAATTGTGGCGGTGCCACGAGATGGAATGCGATACCAAGGGACCAGCTGAGCACGGTTTTCAACAAGTGATATGTTCAGTAAGTAGTACGAGCGCCTCCTCGGAGTCTGAGCCCAAATGCTGGGTCCCCGGGCGTGGCTCCGTGGTGGAACCACAGAAAACACAGGAAGAATTAGGCAGGCGTCAACTCCGAACTAAATTTGTCTTGGGCACACACACACACACACACACACACACACACACACACACACACACACACACACACACACACACACACACACACACACACACACAAAAAGTAAAACGAACTACGAGAGAAAAAAAAAGCACCAAGCAAACTGCGTACTAAATATACTCCTCCAAACAAAAAAATACAAGCAAACTAGGCACCACAATAATACTAGCCGAACATCCACACAGATCTGTCGAGAGCATCACAGCTTAATTATATTGTAAAGAACTTCATGGTAGTAATAATAACTAACAATTATTATCGGCGGTTTTTACGTCCCAGAACCAGATATGGTTATCAGGATGCCGCAGTAGAGGGCTCCTGAAATTTAGGCTCTTTTCTTTGACGAGCAACTGGCTCTGGTATTTCGCCTCCGTCTAAATGCGACCGCCGGAGCCCGACCGAACCCGCGACCTCAGAATCGGCAGCCCAGCACCGTAATTTTATGATACACCGTGGCGAAAGATGCATAAGGGGGCGGTGTAAGTTTTCGCCAGCGGGTTAAACTTCGTAGCAGTTTCACAAAAGGGCCATTCGATCCTGTCCAATGTTCACACCTCAAAGTACAAATATAATCGGCAGCCCAACGTGCGAGCCATGCTTGGGGGCCAACGCGCGTCCAACGGGGAGCGACCGGCAGTGGCCACCGGAAAAGATGAGGCCGAACGGCGACCGTGAAACCGGTATTGGGGGCCACGGTAGCGGGGTTAGGTTAAAAAGAAAAAGAAAAGAAAGAGAGAGAGAGAGACGCGGTGCACCCTAGATCTATCACGAGTACAAATTGGGCGGCTGAAAATATGTACCCATCCACGCGGCTGTTGGCTCTTCGGCGGTGTGCGACCTTAGCTCGCAATTTACGTCGACGCCACGAGCGTTGTGTATTACGCAACGCTATAACGCGTTGCAGACGAAGCACGTGGGGAGCCCGCCTCGCCACGTACGTCAACGCCTATAGTGTTACGTAACACGTTACAACCTGTTACAGAAACAGGTGGTCGGCGAGGGCCATGGCTCGTCATCACACTAACAACTATACGCGTTATATGTAAGGCTAGAACTCGTTGCATAAAACAAGGCGTGTCATGTGACACGTGGTGCTGCTTGATGTGCTATTAAAAAGAAATAGACCAAGGCAACCCGTTATTTTTCATTTAATTAGGGCTACGTTGGCTTAATTATATTTCATTACGCTGCTCGTGTCAAGTACGCAACACCCTCGGAACACTCATTATGAAATTCCCTGTCAATGCCGATGACGTCAAGGTGCGAATTAATGCGGAAACCTAAACGCGGCGACACCCCGTGAATTCGTTACATGCTATCTTATCTATAATTATCCATTCCCACGTACCATATTAATTATTTTTTAGGATTAGATGTTTTACTTCCCAAAACCACGACAGGATTAAGAGAGAGGGACGAGGAGGAATGAAAGAGGAAGGACAGGGAGTGGTTATTAAGAGGGATATGAGGGATATATGCCACAGGGAGGGCTCCTGAAATTTACACCGCCATCACGGGTTCTATAACTGCCATTTGAGAGTGTCGACCATGAACTGATGATCAAAAACGCTACTTTTTTCGGCTTTGTTTAGTGAGAAAATACACTGGTATGACAAGAAGTAGAAGTTTTTTTTTTAGGGGCGAAGGCGCTTAGCTCGAGGCTTGTCCGTTATCGGCGTTGGCGTGCGCCGTAGCCGTCATCACAATGGCACTGATGATGATGATTATCACGTACAACGAGTGGCTTGTGCAGTAGATGACGTGTCGCAGTCTCGATGTGCTTTACGATGCATTTCGTATAATTAGAAACTAAGAACCACCGGTGAAATGTGAACAGACCTTCGTCCTTTGCCAACTACAGGACTAGATCCGATACCACGAAGCAGTATAATAAAGGAAGGAAAAAAAACTTAATTCACAACTCAACGCAACGTACCGTTTATGACCAGTACACCTTGTATATATAACTGTACACCGCTTTGTCACTAATTCACGTGCGTGAGTGGTCAATGTCACGGGCGGATTTACGGTGTCATCGAACGATCACACTGTTTTGCCCGCTCATATCACCAACTTCGTTTTTTATTTTAGTTTATCTTCAAATCGGCCCTTCACAAACTCGACCGCAGGACAAGACAAGCGCGCGATCAACTTTTTTTTTCTCTTGCCATCGGCACCTCTGAAGCGCATGTAAATACACTGAAGGACGGCACTGGAGTGCGCGACGGTGATGAAGCCCATCCATTGCAAACAGAGCGGGGGGGAGGGTGATCCCCCGCCATGATCGGAGGGATTTGGACCGGCTTTGCGGCGGCTCCACCGGCCGTCGGCACACACATACGCACAAACTACCGGAAACAGTCTCGAATGAAGAATACTGCCGAGTCACGAGAGTAAAGTGTCGTTTACGCGCGAGAAATGACGGTGCTGGAAAAAAAAAACGAAGGCGTGGAGGAGCTCACAGAGGCAGATATTGTATTTCCCCTCGTTACTTCAATAAGAAAAAAAAAGGACGGTGAACTATTTTTGTATCTGATCATTATGCGGAAAATATATATATACGGTGGTTTGAAACTTCGTTCCAAAAAAATATAATACGGTGGTTTGAAACTTCGTTCCAAATAGTTCTTACAAGACTTGATGTCGGGAAAGGAATCTCGTTAATATGAGTAACAAAGTGTTTAAGAACGTGACACACAAACTACCGGAACAGTCTTGAATGAAGAAGATCGCCGAGTCGCCGACGGAAAAGAGCCGTTTTATGCGCGAGAAAAAATGACGGTGCAGGAAAAAAAAAAAAGAAACGAAGGCGCGGAGGAGCTCACCGAGGCGGATTCTGTACTCCAACCTCGTTACTTCAATAATAATAAAAAAAGGTGAACTATTTTTTGTAACTGATCATTATGCGAAAAAAAAATTTACGGTGGTTTGAAACTTCGTTCCAAACTGTTCTTACACAGGCTTGATGTCGGGAAAGGAAATCTCGTTAATATGAGTGACAATGTGTTCAAGAACATGAACACCCAGGCGTCACACGACGCTAATGTGTAACGAGCGAGTCGTCGGATGTTCCAACCCATTTAAAGAGTTTCAGCCGTAATCCTTCATCGTCGTCGGCCACAGCCTCGAAAAAAAAAAATTCCCAAAATTCCGTGCGAGTGTGCAGCGGGTAAAACGCTTCTCCGAATAACGACGAAGGATTACGGCCAGTCTGGATACAGGCTCAAAAGCATATTACTTGTAGTTAAATTGAAAATTTTGAGTATAATTGCGATTTCATTTCTTTATTTTTGGTTTTCGATTTCAAGCTTACCTAAATACATTTAAACAGTCTCTACGTTGCATTCTTGGCCATCCCCTTAGGTAAGTACGTGCTATGTATCATACCTCGTTCATCGCCCCCCCCCCCCCTTCAATTTTTTTTTCAATTTGTATGTGTGTCAATGCACGACACATCACATATACGCCCCCCGCGCGTGAATATAATAAAGCGTCGTCGTCGAGCCACCCCTCCCCCCCTTCTTCTTCTCCACCCGAAAAAAAAAAAAATCTGGCTATGGTATTCTCACCTCGGCGGTGTATGTATGTCGCCTCCCACGTACTATTATTGTTGCATGTAGACATACCTAGAATGTACGCATAGGTCCATATACTTATGTACGTGTAACTAACTCTTAATTAGAATGGCATTAGTCCTGCCCTAAAGATACTACTCATTACAAACAGTTGTTCGGAAGAAGGACGCTGATGGATACGATGGCATTCCACCGCTGCCACCAGTTGTTAAGAATGGGAAGGAAGGACCTGATGATGGCATCCCACCGCTGCCACCCGTTGTTCAGTGTCGAAAGGAGGGTCGCTGGAGGATACGAAAAACAAACAGGCTTATGGCACTATTTACACATATTTACAGCAAGAAAGCTTAGGGGTTTCCCAAACAACGAGCGTGGTGGTTGAACGTTACATTGTTCAGATATGTACACGTGTGTGTATACGAGTTACACGAGTACATTTAATTATGTGTAGTGTGCGTTACGTGATGGGCATTGGCTATTGTTTTGACTCTATTCATTGCTATTTTGCTGTTTGTAAAAAGCGCTTGCGATTGCCCCCCGATACCACTCCTATACATGGGCTCAGATCTGAGCCCCGGTATTCTCTAAATAAATATAACACGCCGCTACCGACAGACTATCTCCCTTCCAGATAAATGGGAGAGGCTACGACTCAGATCGCGATACGACCCCATGGAATTCCCCTCGCAGCGCATTGCCCCGTCAGTAGAACGGCACGTACGTGTTTTCACCCGGCGATCATTCGGAGGAGGTCGGACCACGTAGATGTCTCCCCTCCCCCTACCTCCTCTACCTCCGGACCCGGGAGTGCCTAACAGTACATAGTGCGGCTGCCACCTTGCGGCTTCTCACCAACAGCGGCGGGCCCGGGGCCGCGCGAGTAAAAATAGGCTCATATCTCGGCCGTCCACGCCACGCTGGCGGGAATGCGTGGCCGCAGTGCAGCACGCCAGGAACGCGAAGCACCGATGCACAGCACTGCACAGCCCGCTGGGTTGGCATGCACTGTACGTACGGAGCGTAACGTGGCACGGCCCGCGTTATTCCCGTACGCTATAGACAGGGCCATCCGCATTCGGGAGGACGCACCTCATAGCCCTTCAAGTCACGCTGTCGCCACACCCTAAAAAAACAGTTTGCACCGTTAGAGAAGCCCCCCCCCCACACCCCACCCCTTTTTTTTTTTGCACAACAGCAAGCTAAAGCAATGGACCTGGGCGGGCCACGTAATGATATGACAAGAGAGAAATATGGAGAGGCGAGCTGGTCGGCGTGCGTTATGAGAATGAAGCTAGACATGATAGACGGACACAAAAATATGCGTGTTTTACGCAGTCACATAAGATGACTCCATAAGACGAAAGTCATTATCTGTTTTCAGTAATTTTTTTGTAATTGATTACATTGATACCCCCGTTCACACAGGCGTGTATACGTGTGGGGGGCACCCTCAAAGTGCCTCCTCCCCCGATTGATTGATATGGGGGGTTTAACGTCCCAAAACCACCATGTGATTATGAGAGACGCCGTAGTGGAGGGCTCCGGAGATTTCGACCACCTGGGGTTCTCTAACGTGCACCCAAATCTAAGGACACGGGCCTACAACATTTCCGCCCCATCGGAAACGCAGCCGCCGCAGCCCGGATTCGAACCCGCGACCTGCCGGTCAGCAGCCGAGTACCTTAGCCACAAGACCACCACGGCGGGGCTGCCCCCCCCCCCTATACATCGATATAATATGGGGGGGCGAAGCGTGCGTTCAGGAAGGGGGCGCGAAGTCAGCCCCATACATTGACATAGAGGAAGGGGGTGGGCGGTGCGACCAACCTTCACCCCCCCCACCCTAAAGGGAACACCAGCACACCACGATCCCCCTCCTCCCCGCTCCCGAAAACATGAACGCCGACATGACAGTTTTGCTCTAAATTTGGGATTCTTACACGTGACCTATTTTGATCCCAATTAGAGACATGCACACTGAAAATAAACATGATTCTTAATCCAGTTTTGTGCATTAGTGCGAATTCTCTGAATGTTTCCGTTTTTGCCCGCAACTATAGTTTTTGTCTGTCTGTCTGTCTGTCTGTCTGTCTGTCTGTCTGTCT